>WNWK01004807.1:0-82500 GCA_009830355.1 Cherax destructor
CAGGAAGACACTAATAATATCCCAAGAATTAGGTATTTTAGTGGGCCTGAAGAAGATAAATTATGTAGTATCACAGTCACTAGCGAAATGGTTATCAAACAGATAGACCGTTTGAAGCAAAATAAATCGCCAGGCCCTGATGAGCTTTTTTCAAGGGTTCTTGAGGAATGCAAAATTGAACTCTGTGAACCCTTAACTAACATTTTTAACCTATCTCTTCAAACAGGTGTAGTGTCTGATACGTGGAAGATGGCTAATGTAATTGTTATTTTTAAAGCAGGGGACAAGTCGTTACCATCAAATTACCGCCCAATAAGTCTAACTTCAATTGTAGGCAAATTATTAGAGTCGATTATAGCTGATAACATAAGAAGCCATCTCGATAGGCATAATTTGATTAATGATACTCAACATGGATTCACCAGGGGCCGTTCCTGCCTAACTAATTTATTAACTTTTTTCAGTAAGGCTTTTGAGGCAGTTGATCATGATAAAGAATTCGATATTGTTTATTTGGATTTTAGTAAGGCTTTTGATAGAGTACCACATCAGAGACTGTTAAAAAAAGTGGCTGCTCACGGCATTGGAGGAAAAGTGTTTTCATGGATCGAGTCATGGCTCACCAATAGGAAGCAGGGGGTGTGCATTAATGGGGTTAAATCTGAGTGGGGATCTGTAACAAGTGGCGTTCCACAGGGATCGGTTTTGGGCCCGTTGTTGTTTATAATATATATAAATGACCTTGACGAGGGAATTACTAGTGATATGAGCAAATTCGCTGATGACACGAAGATAGGTAGGATAATCGATTCAGACGTAGATGTCACGGAACTTCAGGAGGATTTAGACAAACTCAATTCCTGGTCAGAAAAATGGCAGATGCAGTTCAATGTAGATAAATGCAAAGTTCTAAAGCTCGGGAATGTTCATAACCCTAGCACCTACCAGCTTAATAATGTTGAACTCAGCCGTACAGAATGCGAAAAGGATTTGGGGGTTATGGTAAGCAGCAACCTCAAACCAAGTCAGCAATGCCTAAGCGTAAGAAATAAAGCAAATAGATTACTGGGATTTATATCAAGAAGTGTAAGCAACAGAAGTCCAGCGGTTATATTACAGCTTTATACATCATTAGTAAGGCCTCACCTAGATTATGCAGCTCAGTTCTGGTCTCCATTTTACAGAATGGATATAAATTCGTTAGAAAACATTCAGCGACGAATGACAAAGTTAATTCATAGCATTAGAAATCTTCCGTATGAAGAAAGATTGATGACCCTTAAATTACATTCACTTGTAAGACGAAGAATGAGGGGAGACATGATCGAGGTATATAAGTGGAAGATGGGTATTAATAAGGGGGATATAAATAAGGTCTTGAGGATATCTTGCCAAGAGAGAACCCGCAATAATGGATTCAAATTGGATAAGTTTAGATTTAGAAAGGATATAGGAAAATATTGGTTTGAAAATAGGGTAGTTGATGAGTGGAACAGTCTGCCTAGTAGGGTCATTGAAGCTTGGACCTTGGGTAGTTTCAAATTTAGGTTGGATAAATTCATGAGTGAGAGGGGTTGGATTTGAGTGGGACTCGCACTTGAGTTAATAGAATCTTCAAAGCTTATTTCTTGGGTAGAATTGAAAATTAGGTTGGGCAATTATTCTGTTAGTGGGATGGATTGTGAAGGACCTGCCTAATATGGGCCAACAGGCCTGCTGCAGTGTTCCTCCTTTCTTATGTTCTTATGTTCAACCTCCAACAGAAATATTTCTCTAACCTATATTTTTATGATACCCAAGTAATAGCTTTTATCACCTTTTACTCATGTGCAAGTTTATTGTTCTACCGTAGAACTTAGCCATACAGATTGCGAGAAGGACTTGGGGGTGATGGTAAGCAGCAACCTTAAACCAAGACAGCAATGCCTAAGCGTACGTAATAAGGCAAATAGATTACTGGGATTTATATCAAGAAGTGTTAGCAACAGAAGTCCAGAGGTTATATTTCCAGTATACATCATTAGTAAGGCCTCACCTAGATTACGCAGCTGTTCTGTCTCATATTCAGAATGGACATAAAGTTAGAAACATTCAGAATATAAATTAATAAAGATTAGAAATCTCTTAAAGAAGATTGAAGACCTAATTACATTCACTTAGAGTAAATGAGGGGCATGACGAGTATACAAGGGAATGTATTAACAAAGGATATAATAAGGTCTTGAGGATATCTCCAGAAGAACCCCAAATGGATTCAAGTTGATAAGTTTGATTTAGAAAAATAAAAAGGTTTGAATAGGGAGTTGATGGTGGAACAGTCTGCCTAGTAGGGTTATTGAACTGACCTTGGTAGTTTCAATTTAGGTTGGATAAATTCATGAGTGAGAGGGTTGTTTAGTGGACTCCCCTAGTGGGTAGAATTGTCAACTTATTCTGGGAGCTTGAAAATTGGGTTGAGCAAATATTCTTTAGTGGACGATTGAAGGACCTGCCAGTATAGGCCAACAGGCCTGCTGCAGTGTTCTCCTTCTTATGTTCTATGTTCTTATTGTATTACTATTACTACTCAACTTATATCACTACTACTCTTCTACTACTACCATCACTAGTATTACACTCACCCTGAACCTATATATACCCTGTGTGTCCATGTATTGTTTGTAACGGCTTGACAAAGCTCCTGGAGAGCGAAACGTTGCCGCAATAGAATGTCACATTAGTTGCATTTGTGTCCTTTTACTTAACATATTGTTGGTAATTCTACCAATGTTGATTATCTTGTTCTCCATATTGTTGTTATATCTTATTTATCAGGTTTTTTTTTCTTTCTTGTGTATTGGTATAATTATTTATGAAATTTTCTCCTCCAGTCAGAAAATATTAATAACTTTATTTTGGTAATTTATTCTTCTAGTACTAGCAGATATTCTAAAGTATTATAATTTGTTATATTATTTTACTTTTTCTGTTTTGTTTTAGTTGGGGCCGCTCATTATCTCTGCAATGTTGTTGTTGATTCGCCGGTACTCTCCCGGCCCGGGTCTTTTCCAGATGGTAACCCGGCCTTGTCTCCATGTTCTGGGAGTGTCGTGAGACCAATGCCTTCTATGGGAGGAGGTACAAGTACCCCCTCATCTTCGGGACCAACTGTCCCCAGGCCTAGCCCCATTCCCCGCCCTCACGTGGCTCGTAGGGACAAGCTAGGCCTCTGGTTTGCCATCTTCCCCTTCCCCTGGGGGCTCGTGGGAATGGCAGTCTTGTGAACTGCAGGTGTTAGCAAGCTCTAGCTCTGGCACCTTTCCCGCTCTAGGAGGGCTCGTAGGTGAGGTGTCTTGACTTATTATTATCTCTGTATTTGTTGTTGTTGTTGATTCGCTGGTACTCACCCAGCCCGGGTCTTTTCCAGATGGTGACCCGGCCTTGGCTCTTTGTCACGGGAGTGTCTGAGACCTATGTCTTCCATGGGAGGAGGTATAAGTACCCCCTCATCGTCTGGGACCAATTGTCAGCAGGTCTCCTCGTAGGGAGAAGCTAGGCCTCTCTGGTCTGCAATCTTCCCCGCCCCAGGGAGGCTGATGGAAAGGGCAGTCTTACGAGTTGCAGATGGTAGCAAGCTCCAGCTTTGGTACCTACCCTGCTCTAAAAGGGCTGGGCATGGTCACCCATTATCTCTGTAGGAGGAGGAGTTGTTGATTCACCGGGAATTCTCCCGGCCCGGGTCTTTACCATATGGCGACCCGGCTCCGGCTCCCTGGCGTGGGAGTAGCAGAGACCGAAGTCTCCCATGGGAGGGGGGTACCCCTCAGCGGCGGGACCAACTGGTCCCAGGCCTAGCCATATTCGCCCACAAGCACGTAGGTAGATAGATGCTAGGCCACTCTGGTCTGCCACCTTCCCCGCCCCAAGGAGGCTGACGGGAAGGGCAGGCTTGCGAGCCGCAGATGGTAGCAAGCTCCAGCCTTGGTACCTACCCTGCCCTAGAAGGGCTGGGCATGGTGATCGACCTATCTCTGTAAATTCTATTACAATTTGTGTCACGAAAATCATTTTTATAAATTTAGCTTCCATATATCTATGTAAATATTAGAAGTTGTCCGGTGAGACTTGTGTCTTTGATGCAAGTTCCTTCGTGCGAACTTTTGATGAAAATACTTTGTTAATGTCTCTCATCTTTTCAGTATTTAAATACACAAAAAGAATTCTCTCTCGTATTATACTGCACTAACTTACGTCAGTCACCACCTTCCAACGCACTTGTGTACATGAAACTCCTTCGACCATCTGTCTTTTTTATGATTAAATAAATCCAAGTCATCTTACCGAGATTTACAGTAATTTTTATTACTTAGAAAAAACATTTCATGTAAATTTTTATTCCTTTTTTTTTTGCAAGACGTCTTTACATGTTAGCAACATTATCTGGGATTTCGCAGGGAAAGTTATGGCTGATCATTTGAGGGAAGCGGACGTGTGGAAGAGCTGACCAGACTCTTGAGTTGAGCACTTTAGGGAACTTGATGGATAGCAGCCACACTGGTTTAGAACTTTGTTTTGCTACACTTAGTTAAACTTCCTGACCTTTACATTCTGGACCTTAGAAGATTAAATGCTTTTTTTTCTTGCCGACACTTTCTTTGGCTTTATATCACCACATCTCCCCATCCTTACCTCACCACCATAGCCATGAACCATTAGGAACAGAACCAATGATAATGTCACCACTCTTTCTCCTATCCCCACTGTCCACTGATCCCTTGCGGGTACTTAGCTAAGTGTTAGTCTAGTCTAGTCAACAAGTAAAAAAAAAAGTGTTTTCCCGTTTTGAAGTGGTACTTCAAAGACGGCCCAACTCCATTCTTAACTAATTACTCAGCCATGCGTACTTCTAAGGTGTTGAGGTGGAATTCGCTGGCCCAGTGGGGGATACCTATTTTGGTGGAGGTTTTGATTCACCGGGAATTCTCCCGGCCCGGGTCTTTACCAGATGGCGACCCGGCTCCGGATCCCTGGCGTGGGAGTGTCAGAGACCTATGTCTCCCATGGGAGGGGGTACCCCTCAGCGGTGGGACCAACTGGCCCCAGGCCTAGCCACATTCCCCTACCAGCACGAGGCATGGACTTAGATAGATGCTAGGCCCCTGTGGTCTGCCACATTCCCTAACGGGAAGGGCAGGCTTACGAGCTGCAGATGGTAGCAAGCTCCAGCCTTGGCACCTACCCTGCCCTACAAGGGCTGGGCATGGTGATCGACCTCGGGGGGATACCTAATCCATCCTCAGTGTCTCGCGCTTTACTGGTGCTTTATGCTCACTGGGGCGCCTCGTATGTAAGCAACGTACCGCAAAGAATAATACAATGTTGATGGAGTATTTATTGCCTATGATAATTTGCCAACTACAAATGAATACTTAAATTTATGTACACCGAGTGAATTAACATCTCTGTGTTACTGTGTATGTGCACCAAATTCGTAAACTTTTTGTAATGGCATCTAGCATAACCAGTGTAAAAACAAGGATCTCTTTGTCGACCCACCTAAGGGTGGATATCCCAACCCAGACATCTTTAGTAGTCATGGGTACGTGACTAAGAGATTAAGCTAACCAACCCGTGTGTCCGTGACCATAACATTCTATTTAGCTTGCGAGTACTGGATGTGGAAGAGTAGAAGCAAGACCGGGGTGAAGGTCCTTATACCAGTAGAGGAGTGAGTTGATATGGCTGACTCCTCCGAGGAGGTGAATGATGACATCAAACAAGTGATGATGATAGTGAGATATGACGAAATAAAACTCATGAGAACGAGAAAAGGCTCGAGAAAGCTTGAAGCATAAAATAGAAAGGGTCACTAAGTACCCGTGGTTGGATCCCTGGCCCGGGTAAAACGTTGAGCATGTTTCCTTACACCTGCTGTCTCTGTTCACCTAGCAGTTAAGTAGGTACCTGACTCTAGTCAACTGTTGTGGGTCGCATCCTAAGGGACAAGAATAAAAGAACCCCAGTTGATACAAGACACAGCCCCCGATGGCGCACTGATTCTATTGGGTTATCCAGAGTGGCTTACCCTCCCTGGGTTAAATATCCAAACAAATCTTATCTTAAGAAAAGGTATGGTGATACCAACAAGATGTGGAAAAAGACATTTATTGAAGTGGCTTCTTCAGTCTTAATACAGTGATAACTAATGAACGAGTATGTATAGTGGCAGTAGTCACGTAGTAGCAATAGTAGCAGTAGTAGTGGTGGTGGTGGTAGTAGTAGTAGTAGTAGTAGTAGTAGTAGTAGTGGTGGTGGAGGTGGTAATTGTGGTGAGACGGGTTTGGTTTGAGAAGGACCTGTCAACATCATGTTACAGCAGTCTCCATTATTATTATTATAATCAAAAGAAGCGCTAAACCACAGGGGTCATACAGTGCAGCAGGGCAGGGCAGGATGCAGGGATAATGGGTTGTAAGAGGAAAAGGGATGATTAGTAGGGTATGGAGTGCAGCAGGGCAGTGGATAGTGAAGGGATAGAGGGTAGCAAGAGATTGAGGAAGAAGGGACTGAGGGGAGGGCTAGAGGCATAATCTTCAGAGTTTGTGTATTAAACAGTTTCTGTCAAAAAGTCAATGAGAGAGTCAGGAAGGGAAGGTAAAGAAAGGGCCGCAGAGCGAAGACGACGTTGGAGGTAAATTCTGCGTGCTCGTTGATAGAGTGGTCAGTCCAACAGAATATGGCGAACAGATACTGAAACCTGACAATGCCCACAGAGAGGGACACGGAGCCTCTCCATGAGATACCCGTGAGTAAGACGAGTGTGGCCGATGCGAAGACGGGAAAGTGTAGTCTTCCAACCTCGACATTGGTGACAAGAAGAAGACCAGAAACCTATACTCAGTTTAATAGAATGAAGTTTGTTATTTAGCAGGTTAGGCCAGTGTTATTGCCAACGGATGCGAAGGTGGGTAGCAATGACAGCAAAATAGTCCGTGAAAGGAACACCTCTATATGAAACTGGAAGGTCATGTACTGCTGACCGCGCAGCAGTGTCTGCCTGTTCATTGCCCTGTACGTCAACATGACCAGGGACCCAACAAAAAACAATATCTTTGTGTTTGCTAGAGATACGGCGTAACCAAAGTTGGATACGAAGAACTAGGGGGTGATGTGTATCAAATTTTCGGATAGCCTGTAAAGCACTAAGGGAGTCTGAAACGACCACAAATGGTGACACAGGCATAGATGCAATACGGATAAGTGCCACAAGAATAGCATACAATTCAGCCGTAAATATGCTAGCCGAGGATAATAGATGCCCTCGCACGACGCTGTCCGGAAACACTGCTGCGAATCCGACGCCATCAGATGACTTTGAACCATCGGTGTACACTGCGATGGCATGGGAATGAAAACAGAGGTGGTCTAGAAAAAGAGAGCGAGAAGCCGCCGTAGGTAATTGGGCTTTCGCGCAAGGCAGAGGAAAAGAACAGACACGGACAGCAGGAGCTTCCAAAGGGGGTAGGGGAAAGGGAGATGCCACATGAACATAGAAAGGTGGTAGCTGAAGGAAAGACAAGAGTGAATGTAGACAAAGGAAAAGGGACGAAGTAAACAGGGTCGACGAACAAATAAAGAACGTCTACTAACATCTGTGACAATCCTATACATGGAAGGATTGTTGCGGAGGTCATGAGAGCGAATGCAATGTGCATCACGACGATCGGACAAGGATGGAATGTTCGCTTCTACATAGAGGCTCTCAACCGGGGAAGAACGAAAAGCACCAAGGCATAAATGCAATCCCTGGTGATGGATGGGATTAAGGCTGGAAAGAGTAGCAGGGGAGGCCACCGAATATATCTGGTCACCGTAATCGAGTTTCGATAAAATTAGGGCTGAATGCAGGCGAAGGAGAGTTCTACGATCAGCCCCCCATGAAAGATGTGCTAGGGTTTTAAGGAGGTTCAGCCGGCTATGACAAGTTGCCTTCAGAGAGGTAATGTGAGGTTTCAGGGACAATCGACGGTCAAACAGGAGGCCGAGAAACCTGACTGTATCACGTTCTGGGATACGTGAGCCGTATAGGTACAATGGATGATCAGAGACCACTGAACGTCTAGTAAACGTAATCTGGTGAGTTTTGTTACTAGAAAATTTAAACCTGTGAGTGGTGGCCCAATCGGAAACCCTGTTGATGGCATCCTGGAGGGAAACTGCAATGAAGTGACAGTCAGCACCCGCACAAGCTATAGCAAAGTCATCAACATAAAACAATGACCAAATATTGGATGAGAGAACAGATGCCAGATTATTTATAGTAAGGAGAAAGAGTGTAGTGCTCAGACCACATCCCTGAGGGACACCTTCAGCTTGAACAAACTCCGGGGAAAGCTCATTACTAATTCGGACACGGAAATGTCTTTCAGTTAAGAAGGCCTTAAGGAAAAATGGTAGATTCCCTCAGAGGCCTAAGGAGTGGGCCTGGGCCAAGATATTATACCTCCAAGTTGTGTCATAAGCCTTCTCAAGGTCAAAAAAGATAACCGAGTGGTTATTAGCAAAGGCATTACGAATATATGTATCCAAGCGCAGTAAGGGGTCAATGGCAGAACGGCCCTTACGAAAGCCATATTGACTATTGGAGAGACTACTGTGCGTCTCTAAATACCACATCAAACGTCAATTAACGAGACGTTCCATCACCTTGCAAACTGCACTGGTAAGAGCGATGGGACGGTAGTGGGAGTTATCATGTCCCGTAGTACTCGGTTTGCGAAAGGGAGAACATTAGCAGACTTCCACAGCTGGGGAAGAACTCCTTGCGACCATATAAGATTAAAGAGTCGTAAGAGGACAGCAAGAGCTGACTGATGTAAATGCTGTAGCATACGAATATGTATGCCGTCTGGCCCAGCTGCCGATGATCGGCAAGCAGAGAGTGTTGCCTCCAGTTCTTGAAGGGTAAAAGGCACATTATAAGATTCTTCTCTGAGAGAAGAAAAATCTAAGGGGTTTAACTCGCTGGCAGACTTAGAAGAAAGGAACGAGGGGCATAGATGTAGACCCTGAGAAATGCGGACCAGATGATTACCAATTTCAGTGGCAACGGCAAGAGGGTGTGCTATATCGACACTGGCAACCTGAAGAACAGGAGCCAGGTCGGGGGAGAATTTACCACTCAATTTCCGCACTTTCTTCCAGACTGCACTCATCGAGGAAGCCGAAGTGACGGTAGAAAAGTAATCCCGCCAGCAAGTGCGTTTAGCGTTCCTCTGCTTAAAATCAATGAGTCTCTCTGTGGTTCTGTTATATCGATACCTGCCCCACGCAGTGCGTTTCAAACATACTGCCCAAGCACAAGCAGGAGACCACCAAGGCACACACTTCTGAGAATGCTTGCCAGAGGTTTGGGGGATAGAATGTGAAGCTGCGGTTAAGATGGAGGACAAGAAGAGATGTAAAATCTCATCAATTGAGGACGAGGAAGGAGCCTCATGAAAAGCAGTTAGATGTGCGTAAAGGTCCCAATTCGCCCGGTCAAATTGCCAGCATGGGCTACAAGGAGGTGGAGAATATAAAGGAGACATAAGGATGATTGGAAAATGATCGCTGTCATGTAAGTCCGGGAGGACAGACCAGGTGAAGTTGAGGACAGTGGAGGAAGAGCAGATGGAGAGATCGATTCAAGAGAAAGAATGACTTCAAGGATCAAAATGGGTGGGAGTACCCGTATTTAAAACATGGAGGGGGAGAGAAGCAAGAAACGCCTCCAACTGAATGCGCGGGACTCACAGTGCGACCCCCACCCAGAGAAAATGATGTGCTAAAATCGCCAAGTAACAGAAGGGGTGGCGGCAAGGAAGAAACCAGAAAAGCAACATCTGGGATAGACAATGCCCGAGAAGGGAAGAGATACAAAGAACAGAGTGTACAGTGGAACCCCGGTTAACGAAAAAAATTCATTGCAGAAGCCTGCTCAAGTGCCATTACCGAACGAATTTACTTCCTTAAGAAAAAATGTCATTTAGGTTAGTCTATTTCAGACCCCCCAAAAATACACTTCCACAAGCACTTACAATATTATACTTACATAATTGCACGATTTCCGGGGTGTTCGTTAACCGGGGTTCCACTGTATACCACTTATTCAAGTGGATACGGGCTGCAGTGTAATGTAGAGAAGAATGAACAAAGAGCTGACGGTATGGAATACCAGTGCGTAAAAGAAGAGCACTTTCGTTAAAGGTTCCATCGGAAAAAGAATCCGATGAATATAATAAATCATAGCCCGAAAAGGGACGGATAACAACGGAGTGTAATTTTGGTTTTTGTAAACAGACTCCAACAGGAAAAAACTGGGAGAGCAACACCTGAAGCTCACCCCGGTTACACCTGAGGCCTCGGATATTCCACTGCAAATAAGCCATGATTTATGAAGAGAAAGATACAAGTCGAAGGTAGAGGTATCTATGGACTAATAGGGTTAGAAAAGTGCACGTTTGGAGGCAGCAGAAGACTCATAAGCAGCGAAGGATAGGAATGCTGTGAAGGAAGGAGGGGTGTAGATGGAGATGAGGTAGGAGGAGGAACCGGAGGTGGAGCGGTGTCCATCAACGTTCCAGTCTCCGTAATATATGCTGCGATAGCTTCCAGCATTTCAGAAGACAAAGATGCAGGATGTGGAACCACATTAGAGATGGAAGGAGGAGGGGGATGAGCAACAATCGGGGAGACTATGGACTGTACTAAAGTAGGGGGTGAGGAAATGGAAGAGGAAACTGCCGAAGGGGTTTGGGAGTGGACAGGAGTGGAAGCGACCTGGGAAGGGGCAGTAGAGGAAGAAACTTGGGAGGGGACAGGGGATGAAGGTATTGAACAAGGAGGATGAACCTCCACACGCGTAAGAGAACTAGTTGGAGGTGAGAAACCAGGCATAGAACCTGGGAAGGAAAAATGTGCAGGATGGATAAGCGAAGGAGGGGAGAGGGGAGATTTTAACAATGGTTTTTTTTTTGCTGGACTTCTGAGAAGAAGAAAGGTGGTGAGGAGGAGGTGGTGGATGAAGGCGTGTAGACACAGAACTGTTCGAGTGAGTAGAGGAAGGGGTGAGGACAGTATGGGGTGCCGAGGTAGGAACCTCGGAGCCAAGAACAGCAAAAGAATTCGAGACAGGGGTGACTGAGGATGGGGCGACCACAGAGGAAGCCGCGGGAGTTGGGACCCCAGAAGTGGGTTGATGTTTAGCAACACGAGAATAGGAAATATGGGGGAGTCTCCCTTGAAGGCGAAGATGAGAGACCGCCATAGCATATGAGAAGCCTTCCGCCTCTTTGAGACAACAGATTTCCCGCTCATTTAGGTAAACCTGACAACGGCGAGAGTAAAATGGATGCGCCTCACGACAGTTAAGGAAAGAGGGAGGTAGACTACAAGAAGGATTGGCATGGTCGTCGGCACCACAGACTGGGCATTAGGCCATGGACCTGCAATATTTCGCCGGATGACCAAAGCACCAGGAGTTTCTACACTGTTGTGGTGTAGGGGTCACCTTTCGAACTTGTAAACGGTGACCCGCAATGTAGACCGAGGGCGAAAGTTCATGGCAGTCGAAAGTTAAGTGAGCAATATTGAAAGGATATCGTCTTTGCCGGCAGGCAGGGAGGACAAAAGTGTCAACTTTGAGTATAGGAAGGTCCTGGAGCTCAAGCTGCTCCAGAATGTCATCACCACAGTTTTGGAAATTCTGTTGGACAATGGTATGGGGTAGAATAACAGTGCCACTACAAGTGTTGAGAGAATGATGTCTTTCAATAGTGACAGGAGTAGCATCTATGGACGTAAGGCGAGAAAGATCACGAGCTTGCTCAGGATTCTGGACCGTAACGATGCGTGTGCCACTTTTGAGATAGTGAAAGGCGATGTCTTTGCCCACATGGCGCAGAAGTGCCTTACCAATACTATGATCAGAAAGATAGGTAGTAGAAGACGTTGGTCTCAGTGTAAAAAACTTTGTCCATTGTGTAGTGTGAAATATAGCGTTTAAGGGGAGTGCATGACGAACTGGTCGTTACTGAGATGCATGAGAAGGAAGTAACAAAGTATCATCATGTAAGGGTCTTGGACGTTTAGAAGTGGGACCAGAATTGGTCCATCGTGGGACGGGCGAGCAACCCGAAAATTGCTGCACTGTAGAGGGAGAAGCCGGAAGCAAGGTCAGAGAAGAGCGAAGATCAGACATATCAAAAGGGCCAGTCGGTACCCCGGAACCTGAAGTAGGTGACGAACCAGCACCAGCAAGAGGTACAGGGGTATTGGAAGTGTCTAAAGAGTGGTCTGATAACGAGGCCGGGTCAGAACAGGGTGCGGTAACAGGACGAGGCCCCGGGGTAGTAGTTTCACGGATTGGGTCGTCCATGGTTAGGTTACTTCTTTCTTTTTGTTTTTTTTATAAAAAAAAGAAAGAAGAAAAGAAAATAAAAAGAAAAAAAATAATAAAAAAAGGGGGGAACGTGGAGGAATAGCTCCTTGGAGGAATGAAAGGGGCTTAATTCCCCCTCCATGCCCAAGAGGACCCCAGCACCGCAAGTAGTGCAGATGCGGCATGGAACCCGTGCCATACCCTACCCTTCATGCCAGTAAACCAGCAATCCGGGATAGCAACCTCACATCCACAGAGCCACCTCGGTGGACAAAAGAGAGGGCGGCCAGACACCCGCCACAAAGCATTCCTCCTTCGGCCACCACCCCCGGAATCCGAAAGGTGGCCTCCAGAGATAAACCCGTCACCCGAAAGACACCCAAAGCCACCCCCCGGGAGACTGGAGAGGGATCGGGACATCCCCAGGCAATCCAGATTCCAAGGCAAACTACACCACCGCCAAGAACCTCAATGGAATGGGATGGACCACGGTACCCTTCCCCCTACCTAGAAACCAGAATGCCTGTGGAGAGAATCCCACAGGTTAAAAACGGGAAGGGAATAAGGGAGGGATGAGGAGGACGGGGAAGATGGGATAGGGAAGGAAAGATTGGGGGGTAATTAGGTTCGGTCTGAGGAAGAAGACCAAGAGGTCCAATTCCTCAGACCTCTTTACCTTGGCAAGGAGCCCCCCTTAAAGAGGCAGCAGTCTCCAGAATGGGTAATATCCTGTTGATTAGCAATTTGGAAATAGTGTAAATAACCAAAAAAAGGCACAATACCATGACTGGAACAATACACAAATAACCCTCTTTCCTCTTTCTTCTTTCTCCTCTGTGTTTTCTTTCTTTTGCCTTGTTTATGTGGTTCATTATCTTTTACCCCCTCTGTGTCCTTGCCCCTACCCTATGTGGGCCGCTAGCTCCCTTGCAGTGCTACTCTTTCTTAGCATTTGACTGACTCCACTACTACTACTACCACCACTATTACTCCTCCACCACTTTCTCTTGTTCCCGCCCCTGTCGGCTGCCTATAAACTCCCTCCCTCCCTTCTTTTTGTTTTTAGCTGCTGGGTTAAAGCTCTGGCTTTATTTCTACGACTAAGAACACTCTTCTCCAGCGCTATTCTTCGTCTGTCCCGTCTTCCCCGCTCATCCCATTGGGATCTTACCTGCACTTGTTCGTTCATTTGTTCTTTTTGTTAGTGTGACTTTGTAAATGGTCCAAGTCGGACCGAAACGTCGTCGTAAGCTCCTCTCTTCTATATGCGGGTTATTTGTGTATGGAAATAGTTTAGCTTCCGGACTGTCGATGGATAGTGTTATTGGCAGCAATTTGGGCAGCTTCAATACACTTTCGCCGTCTTAAATCGTCTTCCATAATACCTAGTCTAGCCTCAATGAATATCATGAGGTGTCCAACATCGTCACTATGCTGAACACACGCGTTTTTACGGCCATCACTGTTGCAAGCGCTTTCGTGTTCCCTGATCCTAATATCCAGAGCTCTGGCTGTTTCCCCTCACATTTACTTTGTCCCTTTCCCCCCCCACATGTTATTGTGTAAACTCCAGTACTCGTGCAAGAGTTATTTTTGGGTTTTTGTACTAGGTTTCTAATAGTATATGAAGAGCTGGTACTTATTTTAGATAATTTTCTGTCAAAAATTTTAGAAACGTTAGTTGCAACGTCACTGACCGGTAAAACGATGTAACTCGGAAGCTTTCCTTCAACTTGACTGGTCTTGCTGAGGATGCATGTTGCATGTTTCCTGCAGTCACGTATGAAATGTAGGGGGAAGTGACGTGAAGTGTGACACGCATACTCAACAAAACCAACATCAATCAAGTTGAATTAAAGCCTATGGAACAGAATTCTTCTCCAGGCTGAGGGACTGACAACCTCAATTCTACGTCTTCAAGGGTGATGGACTGATTACATGGTCTTCACATCTCTACTGCTCCTGCCTACTTTCTGTACTCGACTGAAGAAGCCTACTGTGTAGGCGAAACGTTTCGGAATAAAGATGCCTAACTGTTGCCTATGTGTCTTACTTACCCATATTATTTATATCCCCTTGTATAGTGTTTAGAAAGCTCTCATAATGATAGCTCTCTACGTTACCCCAGTCCACAGATGATAGTTGTTCTCTAAGCCCATTGTAATCTGCTAGGCGAAAACCTGGGACCGTTACTGAGTTATCCCTACTATCAGACTTCCATTCATTGTTAAAGGTAATTAATTTGTGGTCGCTTGTGCCAAGTTCCTCTGAAATTTCTAAATTATTAACAGGGGTTTCTTTGCTCATCCACTAGTTCGAGAACCAGATCTTTGCCTGCTGTGGTTGGAAAAGAGTTGATGGGACGCTTGTTCCACAGTGGTTTACCATCCCGCAAGTTGCAGCGGTGTGCCAGGAGCTGGTAAAGTGTGGTAGTCGAATCCATGTAATCAATCTTGCAGCTGCAACTAGAAAGGGTTACCCAGCACAGCTCTCTGTAAATGTTTGTACAAAACCTTTTAACTTTCAATACTATACCATTATGAGTTAATCTGCTACAATCATGACGGCTTCAATTGATTTTGAAATTATGTTCGCTTTCTTTTTCTTTTGGACAAAAGAATAATAATGAGCCTTGTATAATTCACCTTACTCTGATGTGCGTCATTTCCCGATGGTTATTGTGGTCTAATTTGAAAGCTTTGAAAATGCTGTAAAATGTTTGAATTCGAAGCATTATTTATGATATACTGTCTTATATGCTTCTGGCTGAGATGGAAATGCTGATTACCGTATTTATTTTCGAGAATTTGTAAGGTAAACAGAGCTCGTATGTGATTCAGGTATATTTAACAACAAAAATACTGGTGAAATCTCATTTCTCAGACCAGACTGATGAATCACGCATGTCTGTATCCTAGATGGTGTCCCGTAGCTTGGTTTGTAGCGCACATAGCTAACACACTGAGGTCCGTGGTTCAATCCCACGGTACGGGTGGAAACTGCTGTCCCAGGTCATCTACCATCATGGGGACAAAATTAACCTAATTTGCCTGAAATGCTCTGTATAACAAGTGGCTTTCTAAATAGTATGTCACTGATGTTAGCTAGGTGTGTGTAAGATGTATCATATACGTGTAGAAATAGATTATTATTATTGTTGTTACTATTATTATTATTATTATTTGTTGCTAAAATATATGACAAAGGGAACATGGGATTTTCGTAGGCCTATAGGGTTTCCCTTGAGTTTTGGACAAGTTAATTCCTCGTTCTTGAGCGAACTCTGAGGACTCGTATAGTATTGTCTGACTCTTGTAAACAAGATACTATAGAATTTGCTCACGCCAGTCTCACCACCTGTCACAAGCGACGCCAGTCTCACCACCTGTCACAAGCGACGCCAGTCTCACCACCTGTCACAAGCGACGCCAGTCTCACCACCTGTCACAAGCGACGCCAGTCTCACCACCTGTCACAAGCGACGCCAGTCTCACCACCTGTCACAAGCGACGCCAGTCTCACCACCTGTCACAAGCGACGCCAGTCTCACCACCTGCCGCAAGGGACGCCAGTCTCACCACCTGCCGCAAGCGACGCCAGTCTCACCACCTGCCGCAAGCGACGCCAGACTCACCACCTGCCGCAAGCGACGCCAGTCTCACCACCTGCCGCAAGCGACGCCAGTCTCACCACCTGCCGCAAGCGACGCCAGTCTCACCACCTGCCGCAAGCGACGCCAGTCTCACCACCTGCCCCAAGCGACGCCAGTCTCACCACCTGCCGCAAGCGACACTAGACATTCAAGACAGTAAATGTCATCAAAGAATAACTGCGCCTCAGCTTGATCTTATATTGTCCTCACATCTCCCTTGCACCTTTTTTATCCGGCTTCTCTCCTTCCTCTGCTTTCTCCTTCCATTTAGCATCTTTTACCCTTCCTTTCTCTTTCCCCTCATCTTCTCCCCAGTATTCCTTCTTCTCTTTTCTTCTTTCACTGTTTCATTCTTACCCGACACATCTTCTAGCCCTCAGCAACCCATCCCCATCCCATGAAATTTCCCCTTTACTTCCTTCTAATATCCAGCTCCCTCTTACTCTTCATCTTCCTCTTCGTCTTTTTCAATGTCCTCTTCCTATCCCTCTTCCCTCTCGCTCTCTCTCTCTCTCTCTCTCTCTTTCAATATTAGTAGAGCGGTGATCAAAAAAGAGACAACTCTATTACTATCAATTTATTAGCAGGTAGCTGCTGGTTATGAGAGCACACCACTGGTGCTGACACCACTAGTGCTGACACCACTAGTGCTGACACCACTGGTGCTGACACCACTGGTGCTGACACCACTTGTGTTGACACCACTAGTGATGACACCACTAGTGATGACACCACTAGTGCTGACACCACTTGTGATGACACCATGGTACTGACACTACTGGTGCTGACACCACTGGTGCTGACACCACTGGTGCTGACACCACTGGTGCTGACACCACTGGGGCTGACACCACTTGTGTTGACACCACTGGTGCTGACACCACTAGTGATGACACCACTGGTGCTGACACATCTGGTACTGCCACCACTGGTACTGACACTACTGGTGCTGACACCAATGGTACTGACACCACATATGCTGACACCACTGGTGCTGACACCACTTGTGCGGACACCACTGGTACTGCCACCACTGGTACTGACACCACCAGTACTTACACCACTGGTGCTGACATTACTAGTGCTGACACCACTGGTGCTGACGCCACTTGTGCTGACACCACTGGTGCTAACACCAATGGTGCTAACACCAATGGTGCTGACATCACTGTTGCTGACACCACTGGTGCTGACACCACTGGTGTTGACACCACTTGCGCTGACACTACTGGTACTGACACCACTGGTGCTGACACTACTGGTACTGACACCACTGGTGCTGACACCACTGGTGCTGACACCACTGGTGCTGATATAACTGGTACTGACATCACTGTTGCTGACACCGTTGGTGCTGACACCACTGGTGCTGACACCACTGGTGCTGACACCAATGGTGCTGACACCAATGGTGCTGACACCACTAGTGCTGACACCACTAGTGCTGACACCACTGGTGCTGACACCACTAGTGCTGACACCACTGGTACTGCCACCACTGGTACTGACACTACTGGTGCTGACACCACTGGTACCGACACCACTGATGCTGACACCACTGGTGCTGATACCACTAGTGCTGACACCAATGGTGCTGACACCACTGGTGCTGACACCACTGGTACTGCCACCACTGGTACTGCCACCAATGGTACTGACACTACTGGTGCTGACACCAATGGTACTGACACCACATATGCTGACACCCCTGGTGCTGACACCACTTGTGCTAACACCACTGGTACTGCCACCACTGGTACTGACACCAATGGTGCTGACACCACTTGTACTGACACCACTGGTGCTGACACCACCGGTACTTACACCACTGGTGCTGACACCACCGGTACTTACACCACTGGTGCTGACACCACCGGTACTGACACAACTGGTGCTGACACAACCGGTACTTACACCACTGGTGCTGACATTACTAGTGCTGACACCACTGGTGCTGACACCACTTGTGCTGACACCACTGGTGCTAACACCACTTGTGCTGACATCACTGTTGCTGACACCACTGGTGCTGACACCACTGGTACTGACACCACTGGTACTAACACCACTGGTGCTGACACCACTGGTACTGACACCACTGGTACTGACACCACTGGTGCTGACACCACTGGTGTTGACACCACTGTTGCTGACACCACTTGTACTGACACCACTGGTACTGAAACCACTGGTGCTGACACCAATGGTGCTGACACCACTTGTGCTAACACCACTGGTGCTGACATCACTGGTACTGACATCACTGGTACTGACACCACTTGTGCTGACACCACTGGTGCTAACACCACTTGTGCTGACATCACTGTTGCTGACACCACTGGTGCTGACACCACTGGTACTGACACCACTGGTACTGACACCACTGGTGCTGACACCACTGGTACTGACACCACTGGTACTGACACCACTGGTGCTGACACCACTGGTGTTGACACCACTGTTGCTGACACCATTGGTGCTGACACCGCTGGTGCTGACACCACTTGTGCTGACACCTCTGGTGCTAACACCTATGGTGCTGAAACCACTGGTACTGACACCACTGGTACTAACACCACTGGTGCTGACACCACTGGTGCTGACACCACTAGTGCTGACACCAATGTTGCTGACACCGTTGGTGCTGACACCACTGATGCTGACACCACTTGTGCTGACACCACTGGTGCTGACACCAATGGTGCTGACACCACTTGTGCTAACACCACTGGTGCTGACATCACTGGTACTGACACCACTGGTACTGACACCACTGGTACTGACACCACTGATGCTGCCACCAATGGTGCTGACACCAATGGTGCTGACACCAATGGTTCTGACACCCCTTGTGCTGACACCACTGGTGCTGACACCACTGGTACTGACACCACTGGTACTGACACCACTGGTGCTGACACCATTGGTACTGACACCACTGGTGCTGACACCACCGTACTTACACCACTGGTGCTGACACCATTGGTGCTGACACCACTAGTTTCTGACACCACTGGTGCTGACACCACTGGTACTGACACCACTGTTGCTGACACCGTTGGTGCTGACACCACTAGTGCTGACACCACTGGTGCTGACACCACTGTGCTGACACCACTGGTGCTGACACCACTGGTGCTGACACTACTGCTGACACCATTGGTGCTGACACCAATGCTGATAATACCACTGTTCTGAAACTACCGCTGCTGACACACTGGTGCTTCTGACACTGCTGGTGCTGACACTGCTCGTGGTGACAAATGGTGCTGACACTAGTGCTGATACCATTAGTGCTGACACCACTGGTGCTGACACCACCAGTGCTGACACCAATGGTGCTGATACCACTAGTGCTGGCACCACCAGTGCTGACACCACTGGTGCTGACACCACCAGTGCTGACACCACTGGTGCTGACACCACCAGTGCTGACACCACTGGTGCTTGATGAACACTGAGTTCCATGAGTCCGGGCCTGGGGCAGAGTGTATGGGCATGTCATTTATTGCCTTTTCAAAGTCTTGTGAAGTTAATATAATATCATAGATTTTTGAGATGACCAAATTTTGAGTCTCGGTCATAAAGAATTCATTTAGATTGACGATCCTTAGTCTGGGCAGCGGCTTGCTGCCCAAAATGCCCTGCATACTAGGGGCTTTTGGCATGTACACCTCATGTAATATCAATAACCAAATGTAATTCTTTGTATCATGTCCAAATAAAAATATTAAAAAAAAAAAAAATATTATTATTGGGACTTTAATATCTCACTCATTTCTTGGCTGTCATCTGTGCATGTCCCATCCCGCCCAGGCAGGGGTCTAGTACTGGATGTTGCTTTTTCCTGAGATTTGGAATAAGACACTTTTGGTATTGACACCACCGGTGTTGACACTTTTGGTATTGACACCACCGGTGTTGACACTTTTGGTATTGACACCACCGGTGTTGACACTTTTGGTATTGACACCACCGGTGTTGACACTTTTGGTATTGACACCACTGGTGTTGACACTTTTGGTATTGACACCACCGGTGTTGACACTTTTGGTATTGACACCACTGGTGTTGATGTCATTTGTGGTAACACCACTTCTGCTTACACTACTTGTGCTGACAATAGTGTTGACAACACTGGTGCTGACATTACTGGTGCTGACACTGCTGGAGCTGACACTGCTGGTGCTGACACTGCTGGTGCTGACACTGCTGGTGCTGACACCACTGTTGACACTATTGGTGCTGATGCCACTGGTACAGACACCACTTGTGCTGAAACAGGTGTTGGCACTACTAGTACTGACACCACTGTTAACACTATTGGCACTGACACCACTTGTGCTGACATCACTGATGCTAACACCACTTCTGCTGATACCACCTGTGCTGGCACTAATGGTGACAGCACTAGTGCTGTCATTTCTGGTGCTGACACTTCTATGTTGCTCACAGTCACCTCTACCCTCATGCAGCAACACTGTGTTGGTCACAGTCACCTCTACCCTCAATCAACAACACTGTGTTGGTCACAGTCACCTCTACCCTCATGCAACAACACTGTGTTGGTCACAGTCACCTCTACCCTCAATCAACAACACTGTGTTGGTCACAGTCACCACTACCCTCATGCAACAACACTGTGTTGGTCACAGTCACCACTACCCTCATGCAACAACACTGTGTTGGTTACAGTCACCACTACCCTCATGCAACAACAGTGTGTTGGTCACAGTCACCTCTACCCTCATGCAACAACACTGTGTTGGTCACAGTCACCACTACCCTCAAGCAACAACACTGTGTTGGTCACAGTCACCTCTACCCTCATGCAACAACACTGTGTTGGTCACAGTCACCACTACCCTCATGCAACAACACTGTGTTGGTCACAGACACCTCTACCCTCATGCAACAACACTGTGTTGGTCACAGTCACCTCTACCCTCATGCAACAACACTGTGTTGGTCACAGTCACCTCTACCCTCATGCAACAACACTGTGTTGGTCACAGTCACCACTACCCTCATGCAACAACACTGTGTTGGTTACAGTCACCTCTACCCTCATGCAACAACACTGTGTTGGTCACAGTCACCTCTACCCTCATGCAACAACACTGTGTTGGTCACAGTCACCTCTACCCTCATGCAACAACACTGTGTTGGTCACAGTCACCACTACCCTCATGCAACAACACTGTGTTGGTCACAGTCACCTTACCTCATGCAACAACACTGTGTTGGTCACAGTCACCTCTACCCTCATGCAACAACACTGTGTTGGTCACAGTCACCACTACCTCATGCAACAACACTGTGTTGGTTACAGTCACCTCTACCTCATGCAAAACACTGTGTTGGTCACAGTCACCTCTACCCTCATGCAACAACACTGTGTTGGTCACAGTCACCACTACCCTCATGCAACAACACTGTGTTGGTTACAGTCACCACTACCCTCATGCAACAACACTGTGTTGGTCACAGTCACCTCTACCCTCATGCAACAACACTGTGTTGGTCACAGTCACCTCTACCCTCATGCAACACTGTGTTGGTCACAGTCACCTCTACCCTCAAGCAACAACACTGTGTTGGTCACAGTCACCTCTACCCTCATACAACACTGTGTTGGTTACAGTCACCTCTACCCTCAAGCAACACTATGTTGGTCACAGTCACCTCTACCCTCATGCAACAACACTGTGTTGGTCACAGTCACCTCTACCCTCATGCAACAACACTGTGTTGGTCACAGTCACCTCTACCCTCAAGCAACACTGTGTTGGTCACAGTCACCTCTACCCTCATGCAACACTGTGTTGGTCACAGTCACCTCTACCCTCATGCACCAACACTGTGTTGGTCACAGTCACCTCTACCCTCATGCAACACTGTGTTGGTCACAGTCACCTCTACCCTCATGCAACAACACTGTGTTGGTCACAGTCACCTCTACCCTCAAGCAACACTGTGTTGGTCACAGTCACCTCTACCCTCAAGCAACAACACTGTGTTATTCACAGTCACCTCTACCCTCATGCAACAACACTGTGTTGGTCACAGTCACCTCTACCCTCAAGCAACAACACTGTTGGTCACAGTCACCTCTACCCTCAAGCAACAACACTGTTGGTCACAGTCACCTCTACCCTCAAGCAACAACACTGTGTTGGTTAAAGTCACCTCTACCCTCAAGCAACAACACTGTTGGTCACAGTCACCTCTACCCTCAAGCAACAACACTGTGTTGGTTAAAGTCACCTCTACCCTCAAGCAACAACACTGTTGTTCACAGTCACCTCTACCCTCAAGCAACAACACTGTGTTGGTTAAAGTCACCTCTACCCTCAAGCAACAACACTGTGTTGGTCACAGTCACCTCTACCCTCATGTAACACTGTGTTGGTTACAGTCACCTCTACCCTCAAGCAACAACACTGTGTTGGTCACAGTCACCTCTACCCTCAAGCAACAACACTGTGTTGGTCACAGTCACCTCTACCCTCAAGCAACAACACTGTGTTGGTCACAGTCACCTCTACCCTCATGCAACACTGTGTTGGTCACAGTCACCTCTACCCTCAAGCAACAACACTGTGTTGGTTACAGTCACCTCTACCCTCAAGCAACAACACTGTTGGTCACAGTCACCTCTACCCTCAAGCAACAACACTGTGTTGGTCACAGTCACCTCTACCATCAAGCAACAACACTGTGTTGGTCACAGTCACCTCTACCCTCAAGCAACAACACTGTGTTGGTCACAGTCACCTCTACTCTCAAGCAACAGCACTGTTGGTCACAGTCACCTCTACCCTCATGCAACACTGTGTTGGTCACAGTCACCTCTACCCTCAAGCAACAACACTGTGTTGGTCACATTCACCTCTACCCTCAAGCAACAACACTGTTGGTCACAGTCACCTCTACCCTCAAGCAACAACACTGTGTTGGTTACAGTCACCTCTACCCTCATGCAACAACACTGTTGGTCACAGTCACCTTTACCCTCAAGCAACAACACTGTGTTGGTTAAAGTCACCTCTACCCTCAAGCAACACTGTGTTGGTCACAGTCACCTCTACCCTCATGCAACAACACTGTGTTGGTCACAGTCACCTCTACCCTCATGCAACAACACTGTGTTGGTCACAGTCACCTCTACCCTCAAGCAACAACACTGTGTTGGTTACAGTCACCTCTACCCTCAAGCAACAACACTGTTGGTTACAGTCACCTCTACCCTCATGCAACAACACTGTTGGTCACAGTCACCTCTACCCTCAAGCAACAACACTGTGTTTGTTAAAGTCACCTCTACCCTCAAGCAACAACACTCTGTTAGTAACAGTCACAATTACACTCTAAGAATAACACCGTCTTAGTCACCAGTTAGCACAATTACTCAGACTCAGACATTGTCTTGTTTCCTGACGAACCTTACCTAACCCTCAGACATTGTCTTGTTTCCTGACGAACCTTACCTAACCCTCAGACATTGTCTTGTTTCCTGACGAACCTTACCTAACCCTCAGACATTGTCTTGTTTCCTGACGAACCTTACCTAACCCTCAGACATTGTCTTGTTTCCTGACGAACCTTACCTAACCCTCAGACATTGTCCTGTTTCCTGACGAACCTTACCTAACCCTCAGACATTGTCCTGTTTCCTGACCAACCTTACCTAACCCTCAGACATTGTCCTGTTTCCTGACCAACCTTACCTAACCCTCAGACATTGTCCTGTTTCCTGACGAACCTTACCTAACCCTCAGACATTGTCCTGTTTCCTGACGAACCTTACCTAACCCTCAGACATTGCTGTCTTGGAGTCACTCTCTTCAAGGTCTTGGAATTAGGAAGTGTATGACGGAAGTGTAAAATAGAAAACAAGAATAAATATTGGAGGCTTTGAGTGCAAGTGGCTTGGACATCAAACATACTCTTTTAAATGGGTTGGATTGGAAGGAGCCATGTGATGTACTCTGCATGATGGGTGAGGATGTTATTACTGGGAGGTTATCTGAAATGTGAGGGAAATAGGCTTCTGCAAAGAAATGATTTAATGAGTGTTATGTAGAAGCATTTTATATGATATACGTGTGATATCATTATGTTATTTTTTTTAGCATACCCAATGCCTTCCACCGAGGCAAGGTGATCAAATAAAAGAAGAAGAAACACACTCACCATCACTGATTAAATCGCTGTTTTGGCAGAAGCGTACCTCCATTACAGTTCAGATACACCTCCTAGTAACATCATCCTCACCCATCATTCAGAGTACAGGCACTGTACCTCTTACCTCCAGGACTTAAGTCTAGCTATCTAGTTTCCCCAGACTCCCTCCGTAAATGTTACCTTGCTCACACTCCAACAGCACATCATATCACAAAAAACACTTGGCTCCAATAGTTCCAGTCTAACCCACTCACACGAGCTTGTTTGATGTCCAAGCCCCTCGCACTCAAAGCCTCCTACATTTATTCCTGTTTTCCATTTGTTCACTTCGATTTTACACTTCCTAATTCCAAGCCTTTGAAGAGAGTGAAGCCAAGACAGCAAAGTGTCAGCGGGCTTAATAAAGCTAACTGGTACTGTGACCAACATAGTGTGTCAGCACAAGTGGTGTCAGTACCAGTGCTATCAGCACAAGTGGTGTCAGTACCAGTGGTGTCAGAACCAGTAATGTGCTCCCATAATCAGCCGTTACCTGCTGATTTATTGATAGTAATGGAGTTGTCTCTTTTTAATCACCGCACTACTAATATTGGAGAGAGAGAGAGAGAGAGAGAGAGAGAGAGAGAGAGAGAGAGAGAGAGAGAGAGAGAGAGAGAGAGAGAGAGAGAGAGAGAGAGGAGAGAGAGAGAGAGAGAGAGAGAGAGAGAGAGAGAGAGAGAGAGAGAGAGAGAGAGAGAGAGAGAGAGAGAGAGAGAGAGAGAGAGAGAGAGAGAGAGAGAGAGAGAGAGAGAGAGAGAGAGAGAGAGAGAGAGAGAGAGAGAGAGAGAGAGAGAGAGAGAGAGAGAGAGAGAGAGAGAGAGAGAGAGAGAGAGAGAGAGAGAGAGAGAGAGAGAGAGAGAGAGAGAGAGAGAGAGAGAGAGGAGAGAGAGAGAGAGAGAGAGAGAGAGAGAGAGAGAGAGAGAGAGAGAGAGTGTGTGTCAGGTTTTTCTCCACCAATGACCTGTGCAGCTAAAAATCAGGTGACCGACACTGCACCGGAACAAGCGCTGGGCCAGAGCATGAACACAAGACATACATCTGGAAGATAACGTGGAAGAAGAGGAGGTGGCCACTCACAGCCGTCTCACCTTCCACCAACACAGCCAAAGAAAAACTCTCACCAGGTTCATAATCATCAGGGTCACCGGTGGCTAGAGCCTACATAGAAATCAGCTGCTAATTCAGCAGTGAAACTCAGGAGGTGCCGAAGCACTGCTTAGGTGCTTGGGAGGACACCACTAAGAACTGTCTGCGAGATACCAGGTGCAATTACTGCCACAAAAGGGGACATCAGGAACACTGCACAGTGATGTGTTGACAAGATTACTCAAGCATTGTTCCATTTTCGAGTGAGTTGAACTTCGTTCGTGAGAGCTGATGCAGTCGACATGTACCGAATTGGGTTAGCGAGGCTGTTGAGGATTGAGTTAATGTTGACAAGTTTTGTGGTAGTGCAGACGAACTTGGCAGTCTTGCCTTGGATTCGTTGGAGAAGTTCAGGGGCTAGCATTGTTTCGTTAAACTGGCGAGTGGTGTAGAACTTGACCCCATCCAGCACGATGGGAGAGTGGTGATTGGCTTATAGCAGCAGAGGTGGTAGAAGGCGAGGTCGGTGATTGGTTCTTGGCAGTAGTAGTTGGAGGCTTCTCATTGGTGGGAGGTGGTTGCGTCTCAATGGGCAGGGAGGCAGCTGATTGGTTCGTGGTAGTGGTGGTGTTGCGAGGTGGTGGTTAACTCTCATTGGTGGAGACTGGGAACTTGACAGACAATATCACCAGTTCTTTAGAGATTTGTTCTCGGAACAAACCAGCAGGATCTCAGAACTAGTGAACACTCACGTCACTCACCCAGCTACTAATATTTTGGCTAACCCGGAGGGTTAGCCACCCAGGATAACCCAAGAAAGTCAGTGCGTCATCGAGGACTGTCTGTCTTATTTCCATTGGGGTCCTCAATCTTGTCCCTCAGGATGCAACCAACACCAGTTGACTAACACCCAGGTGAACATGACAACAGGTGTAAGGAAACACGTCGAAATGCTTCCACCCCGCCGGGAATCGAACCCGGGCCCTCCGTGTGTGAAGCAAGAGCTTTAGCCACCAGGCCACCGGTGGCCTGGTGGCCTGGTGACCTGAGCTACGTCCCAGCATCTGCCCTTACACACCCATCAACTCAAGCTAACACAGCCATGAGGAGCCAGTCTATCAGGAACCTGATGGCCAGTACTAGAGGCTTCTTTACCAGTGTTGGGGAGCTCACACACAGCTTCGTGAACACTCAACGTCCCTTTACCAGTGTTGGGGAGCTCACACACAGATTCGTGAACACTCAGCGTCCCTTTACCAGTGTTGGGGAGCTCACGCACAGCTTCGTGAACACTCAGCGTCCCTTTACCAGTGTTGGGGAGCTCACACACAGCTTCGTGAACACTCAGCGTCCCTTTACCAGTGTTGGGGAGCTCACACAGCTTCGTGAACACTCAGCGTCCCTTTACCAGTGTTGGGGAGCTCACGCACAGCTTCGTGAACACTCAGCGTCCCGATATGATCGCCATTGTTGAGAGAAAATTTTACTTGAATTGCTGGCCACACCACATTGATGAGAAGAGACAGGCAAGGACAAGGAGGCGTTGCTGTATGCTTTTCTAAAAGTGTACATGCCCAGACCTCAGTGGCAACAAGCAGATCCTATCTGTTTCATCATACACGTCAGCGTATTATAATTGTTGGTGACCTCAACCAACATCTTATACAGAGGGATTCTGATGAACTTATCGCAATGTTTGACATGAGAAACTTGGCTGACTTCCCTACTCACATTTCTGGCTCCTCTCTCTTCTAGTAATAACTGATCTTTCTGAAGGCATAGTCACTTAGCATCCCCCTTGGCTGTGTTGGATCATATGACCACAAGGCTGTCTTTAAGACATTGCAGATTCCAACACAACGAGGTAAAGAATCTAAATGCACAACCTCCCTGTGGGAAAGGGAAAATTGGCCGACCCTTTGCTCTGGGATCGCTGCCTCCATTTGGAATGCTCTTCATCAAGGTGATGTCGACAACCAAGTGAATGCCTTTACTGAACACATGCTTAATCTACAACAAAAACACATCCCTCACCGGCAGTATGTGACGAAGACTTCATATCAGCCTTGGTTCGGCTTTCGTTGTCGAGAGGCTGCTACAGCTAAGTACAAGGCTTGGAGAAGGTATAAAATGCATCCCACTATGTATAACACAATTCTGGACAGACAAGCTTATTGACAAATGGAAGAAGTTCAAAAGTGGACCATCTCTAGATGGGAGGCTGACACAAAAAGAAAGTTGGCGTCAGGTAGAGTGGGCAACAAAACCTGGTGATCCTAGATCAGGAACCTACAAAATTACTCACCTGATGAAATTATTCCATCTCTCAATCGGCAGGATGGGACCACCTCTACTGTCAGTCAGGAGAAAGTTGACCTCTTCCCCGAGCACTTTGCTGCCAAGATGCAAATTCTTTATCCAGCAATTACCTCTCCTTGGCTATTCGCAAGAACTGTCAAAGTTGTCAGTGGTGACAATATGGCGGGAAGACGTGTATCTTTTCCTTAAACTCCTGGACTAAGAAAAGGCTGTGAGTCGGAGTCCAGATAAGTTGAGCCTAAGATTGCTGAACAGATGTGCAGACCAGCTAGCATCACCTCTAACTCACATCTATCAGCACGGCTTAGCACAGTGTAAATGGCCTTCTCTGTGGAAAGAGGCAAATGTAGTCCATCTACACAAAAAGAAGAGCAGAGCACAAATCAGCAACTACAGACCAGTGTCACTCCCGTCAGCCATTGAGCAAATTCTTGAGATAATAATTTTACGGCAGATGGCAGAGTTTTTCGACTACCACTCACCTCTTTGTGACCATCAATATAGCTTCAGAAAAGGTCACTCTACTGCTGATCTGCTGTTAAACCTCTCCACTCAGTAGCACCAATCACTGGATGAATCCAGGATCAGCTGTGGACATTGCTGGTGCTTTTGATCGAGTATGGCACCAGGGACTCTTGGCAAAACTGCAAGCATCATGAGTCGCCGGCTCTGCACTGTGCAGAGCCGGCGACTCATAAGTAGATCTCTAAGAGTAATTCACAATGGGACAGTCAATAAGACACTGTTGGTGCAAGTGTTCCACAAGGAAGTGCGTTGGGCCATTGTTTTGGAATATCTTCTTTAATGACCTTCTTCATTTTTTCCCAGAATCTCATACATTTGCAGAGGATTGCACTCTGACATTTATTTATCCAAGAGAGGAAATGCAAGCTTACAGCTATATCAGCCTGGGAAAAAAATGATTGCAGGTCACATTTCTTCTTGAGAAAACACATTGCCATCATGGTGCCTCTAGGCACCATGATGGCAATGAAACGTTCATTGTTGTCCTCCTCAGAATCTATTATTTTGCCTATTTTTGTGTCATCAGCGAATTTACTCATGTAACTCACCATTCCTTTATCTAGGCACCATGATGGTAATGCTGGAGCAGTGGAAAGAATGAATGGGAGATTGTTGGTACCCAGGGATGAAGTTGATATCCTTGGGGTGAAATTTGACTCCAAACTGACAATGAAGAAACACATAGTAAATCTTGCAAATAAAGCGGCCAGGAAACTTAAAGCAATTAGACGTATCTAGCATCTGCTTGACAGCAGAGGTTGCAAGATTCTGTAAGAGGGGCAAGTAAGCTCATACCTTGAGAATGCTCCATTTTCTTGAATTTCCTGCTCCTCCATCTGCGACTTCTTGACAGAAAAAAGAAGAGCAAAACGGCTCATTTCTCGCCTGGACAGAAGTCTCATTTTAGCAGAGCCTTCAACACGGGAGTGATGTGGATGGCTTTAATGTTATGTACAAGGCCAACATAATTAGGTACCACACTTGGCTCCATTCTGCGGAGGAGGTGTACACCATAAGAAGGATAACAAACGGCAACTTAACTGACTGTACCCTTCTCCAGAGCATCGCTTCAACTGAGACCATTTATTCTTAGGACGACCTGTGTCTGGAACATGTTCATACAGCATATTGACATCAACGAAACAGTCAGTTGACCAAATGAAATTGCTGGCCCCCAGATGGCTATATCTTCATCCTGTTACCTATATGTATACAGATAGGTAACAGGATGAAGATATAGACATCTGTGGCCCAGCAAAGATTAGAAAAAGGCTTTGAAATGAGCTGATGTAGGTACCAGCTCTTAGCTTGTAAATAAAGCTAGGAACCCTTGTAAAACCCTGTGTAAAGAGAGAGAGGGAGAGAGAGAGAGAGAGATAAAAGGGACATGAAGAGGACGGTGAGAAAGACGAAGAGGAAGATGACGAGTGAGAGTAAGAGGGAGAGTGATAATAATATCATAATTTCTACAAGTACATGTACAAGGTATACAGGTCTAGCTGACATCAATGACATACTACTATGTAGAATGCAGAGCATTCCTGGCAAATTAGGTCAGTTTTGTCCCAGGATGCGACCCACACCAGTCCACTAACATCCAAGAGGAAAAGAGAAGGGATACTGGAAATGTATGGGGAAGGGGGGAGAGACGTAATGAACAAGGGGAGAAGAGGAGGGGAAGGAGAAAGGAAGGGTAAAAGATGCTGAATATAAAGAGAAAGCAGAGGAAGGAGGAAAAGCCGGATAAAAAAATGTAAAAGGGAGATGTGAGGACAATATAAGACCAAGCTGAGGGGCAGTTATTCTTTGATGACATTTACTGTATTGAACGTCTAGTGTCGCTTGAGGCAGGTGGTGAGACTGGCGTCCCTTGCGGCAGGTGGTGAGACTGGCGTCGCTTGCGGCAGGTGGTGAGACTGGCGTCGCTTGCACAGCAAAGTCGCTGTAAGTGTATTTTTGGGGGGTATGAAACGGACTAATCTAATTTACATAATTCCTTAGGGAACAAATTCGTTCGGTACTCGAACAGATCGGTACTCGAACAGATCGGTACCCGAACAACCTTCTGGAATGAATTAAGTTCGAGTCCCGAGGTTCCACTATAATAATATCTTTATTTCTTCTAGTATATGTACAAGGTGTACAGGCCTAGGTGACATCAATGATATACTACTATACAGAAAGCCGCTTGTTGTGCAAAGCATTTCCGGCAAATTAGGTAAATTTTGTCCACAGGTTGCGGCCCACACCAGTTGACTAAGACCTATTTTACCGATAGGTTAACATGGACAGCAGGTGTCTTAAGGAAATACGTCCTAATGTTTCCACCCGTACCGGGAATCGACCCCCTGACCTCCTTGTGTGAGCTGAGTGCTCTAGCAATCGAGCTACAGGACACCTTAGATCGAATCTGAGTGCCTCCAATTCCCCAGACACTGTTTGACCTTTAATTTTCCCCTCTCTCTCTCTTTCTCCTTCCTCTCTTTGAGTTCTTGCCTCTTACATCTCTTTTCCTTTATTCTATAATTCTATATATTTTTTTAAAGTATGTATTTGAAGATAATTAGCAAGATTTCTTCCTTTTATTATAGAGAAAGAGCTATAAATTATACTTACTGAATTATTAAATATGAAAAGAATCCTTATACTAAGTGTCCGTGGTTCAATCCCCGGCACGGGTGTAAATGCTCGGCATGTTTCCTTACACCTGCTGTCCTGTTCACCTAGCAGTAAGTAGGTACCTGGGTGTTAGTCACCTTACACCTGCTGTTCCTGTTCGCCTAGCAGTAAGTAGGTACCTGTTGTGGGTGTCATCCTGGGGAACAAGACTGAAGACCCACAATGGAAATAAGACAGACAGTCCTCGATGACGCACTGACTTTCTTGAGTTATCCTGGGTGGCTAACCCTCCAAGATTAAAAATCAAATCATTATTATTATAATAAAAAAGAAGCATTAAACCTACAAGGGTAGTACAGTGCAGCGGGGCAGGGGATAGTGTACGATCAAAGAGTAGCAAGGGTGGAGTGGACAACAGAGAGGTAGAAAGGGTTGTGAGGAGTGCTAAAGGAAGTATCTTCAGAGTTTGTGTAGTAAATAAGTTGTTGTCAAAAAGTCAACGAGAGAGTCTGAGTCAAAGGTGGGTCCGTCAGCGAGGAGGGAAGATAGAGTGAGGGCGTTAGAGACGACGTCGGAGGTAAATTCTGCGTGCTCGTTGATAGAGTGGGGAGTCCAACAGAATATGGCAAACAGAAACTGGAGCCTGGCAATTCTCATAGTGGAACAGGGCGCCTCTCCATGAGATATATGAGCATGGCAGTGGGGAAGAACAGCCACGAACCGTCGGAACTTACCAAGGGGGAAGGGAAAAGGTAGATGCTACATGAACATAGAAAGGCGGCAACTGAAGAGAAGACAAGAGCGAATGTAGATGAAGAGAAAAGGGACAGAGTGAACAGGGGCGACGAGTAAACAATGAACCTCTACTAACGTCCGTCACTATCCTGTATATAGAAGGCTTGCGAAGGTCATGAGAGCGAACAAAATAGCGGAGGCAATGAGCATCACAGCGATCGTTCAAGGATGGAATATTCGCCTCTGCATATAGACTCTCAACAGGTGAGGAGCGAAAAGCACCTAGGCATAAACGTATTCCTTGGTGATGGATGGGATCAGGTTTAGGAGGAGTTGCAGGAGAGGCCACTGAATATATCTGGTCGCCATAATCTAGTTTCAATCAATTTAGGGCTGAATGCAGTCGAAGGAGAGTTCTACAATCAGCCCCCCATGAAAGATGAGCGAGGGTTTTAAGGAGGTTCAACCGGGTATGACAAGTTGCCTTCAAGGAGGCAATGTGAGGTTTCCAGGATAACCGTCAGTCAAACAGTATCACGTTCAGGGATACGTGATCCATACAGGTACAATGGAGTACCAGGGACAATAGATGTCTTGTGCAAATAATTTGGTGTGTTTTAGTACCAGAAAATGAGTAGTGGCCCAATTGAAAATACGGTTGACAGCATGCTGGAGAGAAACTGCAATGAGGTGACAGTCAGCGCCTGCACAAGCTATAGCAAAGTCATCAACATAGAGCGATGACCAAATATTAGATGGAAGAACAGATGCCAGATCATTTACAGCAAGGAGAAAAAGTGTGGTGCTAAGGATACATCCCTGGGGGACACCTTCACCTTGGACAAAGTCCGGAAAGCATATTATTAACCCAAACACGGAAATGTCTCTAAGATAAGTTTTTAAGGAAAAATTACAGACTGCCTTGGAGGCCTAAAGAGTGAACTTGGGCCATGTTATATCTCCAAGTTGTGTCAAATGCCTTCTCAAGATCAAAAAAGATAGTGATAACTGAGTGGCTATTGGCAAAGGCATTACGAACATACGTATCTAAATGGAGTAAGGGGTCAATATTAGAACTGCCCTTACGAAAGCCGTATTGACTAGTGGTGAGACTATTGTGTCTCTAAATACCACATCAAACGTCTGTTTACCAGACGTTCATTACCGAAGTGACGGTAGAAACATAATCCCACCAACAAGTGCATTTAGCTTCACGGATGACACGGTGGGCGACCGCTCTCATCCGCTTAAATCAAGGAGTCGCTCTGTGGTCCTATTGCAATATCTGTCTTATGCAGTGCGTTTCAAACGTATCGCACGAGCACATGCAGGGGACCACCAAGGAACGCATTTCTGTGAATGCCTGCCCGAGGTTTGGGGTATAGAATGTGAAGCCGCGGTTAAAACTGAGGTCGAGAATAGGTGTAACAGCTCATCAATAGAGGAAGAAGAGGGGTACTCACTAAAAGCAGTTTGACGCAAGTACAGATCCCAATTCGCTTGGTCAAATTGCCAACGTAGGCTTCCAGGAGGTAGAGAATACGAATGGGAAGTAAGGAGAATTGGAAAATAATCACTGTCATGAAAGTGCGGGAGTACAGACCAGGTAAAGTCTAGTGCAGTTGATGAAGAGCAAACTGAGAGATTGAATACTCGGGTCAAACTGTGTGGGAGCACCCGTATTTAAAACATGGAGGGGAAGAGAAGTGAGAAGAGCCTCTAACTGGTCGCCACGAGAGTCACAGCGAGACCCTCTAGTGGAAATGGAGAGCATTAAAATCACCTAATAACAGAAGTGGTGGCTGTAATGAAGAAATCATAAATGCAACATCTGGGATAGATAATGCTCTAGAAGGAGAGAGTTACAAAGAACAGACCATATACCACTTATTCACGTAGATGCATGCTACAGTGCAATGCAGCGAAGTATAAACAAAGATCTGATGGTATGGTATACTGGTGCATACAAGAAGTGCACTTTCATTAAATGTTCCATTGGGAAAAGGCTCCGGCGAATAATAAAACATAGCCCGAGATGGGATGGATAACAAAAGAGCATAATTTGGGTTCTACTAACCCTTTTAGTTCTACGGACTAGAAGGGCTAGTAAAGTCCACATGTGGCGGCAACTGAAAACGAGTAAGCAGCGAAGGATTGGAACGCTGCAAATAAAAGAGTTGTGCAGGTGGAGAAGAGTGAAGAGTAGCAATGAGAGGTGGATCAGTGTCCATCAGTGGTTTAGTCTCCTCAGTATATTCGGACATAGCTTGAAGTGTTTCAGAGGTCAAGGAAGTTGTATGTGGGACGACATCGGAGATAGAAGGGGAGGGTGAGTAAAGAATGGGATGACGATGGAAGTTAACAAAGTAGGGGAAAGGACGAAAGGCTAAAGTTAACTTGGGAAGAAGCTTGGGAGGGGACAGGAGAGGAAGAAACCTGAGAAGGGACAGAAGTGGAAGAAACTTGGGAGGGAACAGGAGAGGAAGGGACTGTATGAGGAGGAGGATAAACTTCCACACTCATAACAGAGCTAGTAAGACGTAAAGAACCAGGTACAGAGACTGGAAATAAAGAATGATCGGGAATGATAAATGAAGAAGTGTTTAAAGGAGATTTACACTGTTGGTATTTTTTTGGACTTTGGAGAAGTAGAGGGGCTAATGGGAGGAGCTGTTGTGCGAGGTCTTGTAGACATAGACACTTGTGAGCAAGAAGATGAAAATGTAAGAATAATATGAGGTGACGAGGTAGGGACCTCGGAGTCCAGGACTGCAGAAGAGTTAGATACAGAGGTGACTGTGGAAGATGTGACCACAGGGAAGACTGTGGGAGTTGGGACCCCAGAGGTTGGGGGCCTCTTAGTAACACGAGAATAAGAAATACAAACAATAAGAACATAAGAATGGAGGAACACTGCAGAAGGCCTACTGGCCCATACAAGGCAGGTCCTTATCAAAACCACCACTACCTAAGAATTTACTCCAGTACTCACGACACCAATCAAACCCAGCCCCTCCCACTCATATATTTGTCCAATCTCTTTTTAAAGCCACCCAAGGTCCTAGCCTCTATATAGGGAAGTCTTCCCTGGATGCGTAGATGAGAGACCGCTATGGCATAAGTAAAGCCTTCTGTCTCTTTGAGACAACGGATTTCTCATTCACTTAAGTAAACTTGACAACGACGAGAATAAGATGGGTGAGCTTCATTACAGTTAAGGCAAGAGGGAGGTAGACTACAAGATGTTTGATATGATTGTCGGCACCACAGACTGGGCATTCTGCCATGGACCTGCAATATTTCGCTGGATGGCCAAAACACCAACAATTTCTACACTGTTTTGGTGTAGGGATCAAATTCAGATTTGCAAACGGTGTCCCGCAATATAAACCGATGACGGAACCTCACGGCAGTCAAAAGTTAAGCGAGCTACACAGGGGTAGCGTCTCCGCCCGCGGTCAGGCAGTACTATGTGTCTACTTTGAGAATTGGGAGGTCTTGGAGCTGAAGCTGTTCCAGAATGTCGTCAAGACATGTTTGGAAATTACGCTGAACAATGGTATGAGGTAGACTGACGTACCACTACAAGAATTGAGAGAATGGTGTTTTTGAATTGCTACAGGAATAGCATCTATGGAGGTTAGGAAAGAAAGATCGTGAGCTAGCATTTTGTACCGTGACGATGCATGCACCGCTCCTGAGAGCATGAAACGAAATATTTCGGCCTATATGGTGTAGGAGCGTCTTGCTGATATCAGAAAGATATTCTGGGGAAGATGTTGGCTGCAGAGTGAAAAACTTAGTCCATTGTGTACTGTGATGAGTAGTATGTTAAGGTAGCGATTGTCGCATTGGTCTTTTCTGAGTAGAGTGAGAGGCATTCGAAGCAGTGTCATCAGAGAAAGGTCATGGTTATTTAGATGCAGGACCAAAAGGTGGTCCATTTTGAGGTGGGTGGGCAATCTGAAAACCGTCGCATCGTATGGGGGAGAAGCCGAAAGATAGTCTAAGATGTGCGGAGACTGGACGTGTCAAAGGAGTCAGGATGAGCCTCAGTATCAGGAGCATGCAACAAAATGTCACCCACAGAAGAAAAAGGGCATTAGAAAGGTCCAAAGGATGGTCCAGTAATGAAGCATGGTCGTAAGAGGGTGCTGCTACAGAAAGGAGCCCAGGAGGAGCAGTTTCATGGATTGAGACTCCATGGTTAGGTCTCTCTTTTCTTTTTGTTCTTAAGAAAAAGAAAGAACGTGGGAATGGTAGGGTGGAACGTGGAGGGGTAGCTCCTAGATGAAAGGCAGCCTCCATGCAAATCAGTAGCTGGTAGTCAGATGCCATGAACCATGATCCCTAACAGGTAACCGAATCAGATGGAACCTCACATCACTGAGAACTCGTGGAAAAGAGAGGCATCGCCCACAAAGAACCTTCTTGGGCCCACCACTCCTGAATCCAACAGCAGCCTCTGTCACTGCCTGGACACTGAAACTCCTGGTAAACCAAAGAGGGACTGGATCTCCAGACGATCCAGATTCCACTGCAAACTACACTACCACAAAGGACCTCAATGGAATGGGAGGGACCACGGTACCTTTCCCCAACCTAGGAACTAGAATTGCTTTGGGAAGAACCCCAAAGACTGAAAACAGGAAAGGGGAAGGAGAGGGATGGGGAGAGGAGGATGAATGGGAAACGAGGGATGGGGAGAATGGACAGGGGAGGATTGGGGGGATAATTAGGTTTGGTCGGAGAAAGAAAACCGAAGGATCCAATTCCTCAGACCAATAACCTCTTCGCCACAACAAGAAGAGGAAAAAATCCAAACAAATCTTATTTTACACTAAAAGTTGAGGCCCAAGAGGTAGACCCTCAAGAGAGTATAACTTGAATGGTGGGATCCAAAAGCTAAGAATTAAGCTTAATAATGTTCTCCCTTAAGGTTCTGGAGTTATGACTCGAATGAAAAGAGAACAAGAACTAGAACCTTTTAGAAACTAACAGCTTTGACCTGAATGTGTAAAGCATGGAGGTGGAGCTCTTTTGGCATGGAGGGGTAGAGAACCTCCCAGACGAGACCTCACAGACACGGCCTCCCAGATGCGGCTTTCCTGGCGCGACCTCCCAGACCTAACCTCAAAACCTCAAAAGCATTACGGTCCTCTCATATATATATATTTTCCCCTCTACAGCGTACAATTACTTAGCAACCAGGTGCAGCTGGGATGTGATGCGCACCAACATATATCATCAGTTTGTAGATGCAGGTGGGTTAGGTGGCTCAGGTGTGAAATGCTCAGTAACTCAGTCTGAGCCATCAACTTTTAGGCGTAGGTGTTGCAGGTGTATGACGCACGATAACTCACCTTGGACCATCCCTTTGCAGGTGTAGATGATGCAGGTGTGTGGCACTCACCTTGAACCATCAACTTGTAAGTGTAGGCAGTGCCAGGCTGGAGGGAAGTGTTGGTGTTTCTGGTGAGGATGCCAGAGACGGGGTCGAGCAGAAAGTGGTGGTCACCTGGTGGTGCAAACAGCTGGTAAGTGACGGAGGCGCAGGGGCAGCGGGCTGAGTCCCCTGGCCCCAGGGGGCAAGTGAGCCCCAAGTCTTCATCAGTGCTCCACGCCCGGTACACTACACCTGCAGTAGGGAAACACAGTAGGCGAGCTAATTATAACAGTCAGTTTTCCGTAATCAGTCACGTATATGTAATTATATATATATATATATATATATATATATATATATATATATATATATATATATATATATATATATATATATATATATATATATTTGAATGTATTTTAGCTTTTGTTTATGTTTATCAGTAGTTTTGTGTTGGTAATTAACGATTTCGATGATTATTAAAAAATTTGCATAAAATATCATAATATAAAATAGAATGATAAAAAGTGTCGGTTATTGCAATGAGATTTGCAAGCAAAAAAAGTTTTTAATAGATTTTGCATAAAGTGAACGACCTATACTCCGTGGTGTCGGTGTGGTGAACGACCTATACTCCGTGGTGTTGGCGTGGTGAACGACCTATACTCCGTGGTGTTGGCGTGGTGAACGACCTATACTCCGTGGTGTTGGTGTGGTGAACGACCTATACTCCGTGGTGTTGGCGTTGTGAACGACCTCTACTCCGTGGTGTTGGCGTGGTGAACGACCTATACTCCGTGGTGTTGGCGTGGTGAACGACCTCTACTCCGTGGTGTTGGCGTGGTGAACGATCTACTCCGTGGTGTTGGCGTGGTGAACGACTCTACTCCGTGGTGTTGGCGTGGTGAACGACCTCTACTCCGTGGTGTTGGCGTGGTGAACGACCTCTACTCCGTGGTGTTGGCGTGGTGAACGACCTATACTCCGTGGTGTTGGTGTGGTGAACGACCTATACTCCGTGGTGTTGGTGTGGTGAACGACCTATACTCCGTGGTGTTGGTGTGGTGAACGACCTATACTCCGTGGTGTTGGTTTGGTGAACGACCTATACTCCGTGGTGTTGGCGTGATGAACGACCTATACTCCGTGGTGTTGGCGTGGTGAACGACCTATACCCGTGGTGTTGGCGTGGTGAACGACCTATACTCCGTGGTGTTGGCGTGGTGAACGACCTATACTCCGTGGTGTTGGGTGGTGAACGACCTATACTCCGTGGTGTTGGCGTGGTGAACGACCTATACTCCGTGGTGTTGGCGTGGTGAACGACCTATACTCCGTGGTGTTGGCGTGGTGAACGACCTATACTCCGTGGTGTTGGCGTGGTGAACGACCTATACTCCGTGGTGTTGGCGTGGTGAACGACCTATACTCCGTGGTGTTGGCGTGGTGAACGACCGGGATGAAAGACGACGGGAGAGACGAGACATTAAAGGGAGAGGCTGTGTTTCTATATGACTACATTCATTTTTGTCTTAGTTTTGTTACCAGAATCACATTCGCACTTGTGGAGGGATGAGCGAGCTGTGTCGAGTAGAGTGTTTGTAGGTGGGTATTTGTACATCATGATAATATAATCGTGTGTCTTATTTTAAAGTTTTCCACATCTACTGTTTGTTCTAGCCATATTGTGTTTATACTGGGGAGTACCTATAGAGTCATGACTCAAGGAATTATAATAACACCACTGCAGACAAATCACAGAACGGGTGGGCATTGAACCCATGGCACTGGCCAGTGTTTCCACAGCAGAGTTATATATAATTCTCACTACTCTCACTTGCCATTGGTTTAAACCCCACCCGTTACCTGATTTGATTTACCCATAGCCTCATGTTGGGTACCAAGGCGTGGCCGGACACTAGTTGAGTTACAAAACTTAGTAATGTCTGACTGACATCGCTAATGATGTGGAGGCGGCTAGTTGAATATACTAGTATTACGTTGATATATAGAAATGTGTGAGGAAGACCTTGTCTGGCCCCCTTTGTTATTGTTGCGAAGCGGAGGTAGTGAGTTCCGACAATCCTGTGTAATTCCTATTAAGCCTGTGTAATTTTAGATAAAGTAATGTTAATTCAGAAACGCCTATGTGAAATAAAGTGAGCCTCTGTAAGCTTAGGTGCGAGCTCAGAAGAACCTATGTGAGCTTTGAAGAGCCTTTGTAATCTCAGATTAGCTTATTTGAGTCCGGGCACACCTATGAAGGCTCATCTGCGTCACTGAAGCTCTATATAAGCTCAAATTTTCCTCGTGAGCTTAGAGTAACTATGTGAGCTCAAGCAAGCAGATGTGAGCTCATATGAGCCTGTGTGTCTCCAGATAATCCTGTGCGAGCCCAGGTGAATCTCTAATCTCAGTTGCTCTTCTGAAACAATTTATAAATCTCTGTAATCCCAGGTCAGCCTTTTCATGTTTAGGTAACCCGATATATGTGTCCGAACGTGGGAGCCCAGATGAGCATTTGTGAGCTTTAAAAAAGGTTACGTAAGCTCAGGTTTGCCTAAGTTAGACAATATGATATACACGGACTTTGCTAAGGCATCTGGCCAATGCGTCCATGGAGTAACACTCCATGAAATAAGGATAAGAGGTTTCACAGGAAAATTAGAAAAATGGGTATTAAAATTCCTAACGGATATTAAAGTTAATTTATTTAATAAATTAGCCTTACTAACATACTTCCTATCAAGTTACCAAGGGTAATTTATTAGACCGTCGCCTCTTCCCACCTTTTACTACGCCTCTTCCTCTCCGCAATGGCTACCCTTTATTTACCTGCCTTTTATGTTCACCTGCATCCAACTTTTCCATTCTTTGTGGGGAAGGAATGGCAATTCATGTTTGCTCTTCCCCACTTCTATGTGCACACGATCACTTTCCACCTACAACCTTACCCTCACTCTTTCTTAAGCACTTCCAATCTCATTCTCAGGACTCACGAAATATTAATAACACGAGTACAAACAAACCAGGGAACAGGCGGGGATTGATCCCATGGCAAGTGAGTCCTGAAACTCCAAGCCGAGTGGCTTACGCACTGGCTTTGTGTGTTACGACTCACCTGCTGTGAGTTCAATCCCCACCCGTTCCGTGGTTTCTCATTCTCATGCTGTTACAGTGTACATTCATGGTTGTAAATCTCCTGGTGGTGTCGGGCAAGCAGATGTTTTTTCTTAAAGAGTAATCCGAGGTCATTTATTAGACTTTGCCAGTGTTTTCACAGCTGAGTTATATATTATTCCCACTGCTGTTGCAGACATTGCCACCATGTCCGCCTCGTCATCTATAGTTGTTTAACAGTGCAAAACTGCGTCATAAGGTTTCCAGAAATTAGATTTTTTCTCACCCCATCGTTCCTTATATCCTAATTTGCATTAAGAGTAAATACAAAGAAGTCATTTACTGCTGTGTCTCAGGACACGCTGATGCTCAGGGCAGTGAAGGGACACCCAGTTGCATGACCTCCAGATTTCCTACAGGGGTATTTCCCAAAGGGGGGTGTTTTTCACAGGGATATTTACCGCAGGGGTGTTTTACACAGGGGTATTTCCTACAGGGGAATTTCGTTCTCGGCTATGGTTTTTGCAGTGCTCTCTCAACACCTCTCCACCCGCCGACATCAATATTGAACTTCCTTCTACCACAACAAATGGTGTTCGGGGGCTCTGGTGGTCTGGTGGCTAAAGCTCTCGCTTCACACGGCGAGGGCCTGGGTTCGATTCCCAGCCAGGGCAGAAACATTGGGCGTGTTTCTTTACACCTAATGCCATGGCATGCCAGTGGCTCTCCTTGCATTACAGTTTTATAATTGTTTTATAATTGTAACTACCAATAACATTGTACACTTGTAACATGCATTGAAATAAAAATTATTATTATTATTATTATTATATCTATGGTCGACTGGTGTGAGTCGCATCCTAGGACACTGACCTAATCTGCCCGAAATGCTCAGCATAACAAGGGACTTTCTATATAGTAGTATGTCACTGATGTCAGCTAGGCCTGTATACCATGTACATGTATTTGTAGTAAAATAAAAAAGATATCAAACCACGTTCAGGATTCTTCCCAGTACTTGCTCTCGCACAATAGCATATCGGACACCTGAAAGCCACTCTTGGATACCACATGGAGAAATAACCAGCAACGCTGTAAGACGACTCTCAGGGCACTGTCAGTCAACCAAATCTTACTATATCACCTTGTCTATCAGCGGCACACAGGATCCACTCCCTGCGTCCTCAATGAACTAACCTATTGCACTGCCTGTGACTTATGTGTTAGTCTTACATTAACCCCATCCTCCACTAAACCCTACGCCCACACACCCATAAACCTCACTCCCAATCTTCACATGTTCCAACTTCCGCACATCCTTTACCACAGGACTGATGACCCTTAAGTTTATAATGCAGCTAAGAATTAGCTGCATTATAAATCAGATTAAGTATTCACAAGTCATTACCAGGACATTGGTATCCCCAACTTATCAATAGAAATGGAAAATTAGGAGATATACAGCAATAAAATAATTCAAAGCTTGCACTAAGAAATATCAGCAGCTTTGAAGTCAAAATAAGGCATTCTCTTATCTCAGAAATACCAATATCTGAAAATTTACCAGAACATTAAGTTTGAAGCCAGTCTAAATATAAATTATCAAGCCGTCAGCTTTGAAAGGTGAAAGTAATAACATGAAGAACTCAGAAATTATCGCATGAAAATCAGTACATATTTCATGTTTTTCCAGTTTCTTCTGTGAAAAATGAAAAATTTGGACGAAAACAAATCTAAATAAATCCAAACTTTTTCTTCAAGTAACATACACCAGCGTTCAAGGTTCGGGTAATTATGCAGGTAAACAAGGTAATTTAACCAAAGACAACACAACAAAGTCTATCACTGTAATTTATTTCTGAGCAGAATAGGCATTCTTTAGTTATTTCACGGAAACCTCTCTGATTATTAAAATTTGCATTTTAAAATTTACACAAACAAAAACCATGGCAAAGCTTCTAGTGAGGAACAACACATCAACAATTATTACAGGGAGGCCCGTAGTTCGATTATTAGCGCACTTAGCTCAAACACTGACGTCCGGGAGTCGATCCCAGGTACGGGTGGAAACATTAGGACGTGTTTCCTTAAGACACCTGCTGACCATGTTTACCTATCAGTAACATAGTACCTGGGTGTTAGTCGACTGGTGTGGGTCGCATCCTGGGACGAAATTGATTTAATTTACCCGAAATGCTGTGCATAACAAGCGGCTTTATGTATACTAGTAACATATTATTGATGTCAGCTTGTAGAAATAAAGATTTATTATTATTGTTATTATTATTATTATTATTATTATTATTATTATTATTATTATTATTATTATTATTATTATTATTATTATTATTACGCAACGTCTGTGGAATGTGGGGCATTCAGTGTGGGACTAAGCAATGGAATGATAAATCGAGTTCTTTGTTACAAAAGACTTTCATGAGCATTAAAAAATGCAATGTAAAATAAATACTAGACCAATTCTAGATAAAAAAAAAGTGGAGGAATGGTACCCTGACCCTCCATTAACAATACCAATCTTCTTTTGCCAGCACGCAAAACAAAACTTAATGGGCACTATCCTGGCCGTAATATGAGTCAGATATTAAATATTGTAATGAAGTTACTATTGCGACCAAAGAACATCTCATAGAACGCCTTATAAAGGTTTGCTTTAATTCTACCAGAATCAAGGAATTGTGTAAAACTTTGATTGTTGTCATGGCCAAACGTGTGGCCATGACCGCTAGGGGCGGTCATGGCCACACGTGTGAAAGCTCTTATGGATGCTAGGGGAGGTCAAACAAATATTAATCAATGTAAAATAGTTGACCTGTACTGATGTATCAAAATAAATATATTAGCAGTCAGTGAAATAGGTTTAATTGACCTTTCAGTAGAAAAAGATCGAATTTTCAAAAAAATCCATAATAATTATGCCAGTATATTTTCAAGAATAAATGTATCAAAATGGCATCAAGGCACAGCGAGTGTCTCCATCTGTCACACCCAAAGAAAATTTGGGAATGACCTATGTAGCATTGTGCATAGGTCACCCACGCATGCAGATAGACCCATGAATCTTTTCCCGGTTACATTACACAAGCGTTGAAAATTTGAAGCCGATCGAATAATGCGTTCTCGAATAATAAAAAAAAAAAATGTCTCGCCTCGTTAAACTTTAAATCATTCTTGTATGAAAATTATTTGATTTTCAGTTTTTTTAAATTCCAGTTTGATATAATTTGCCAAAAAAGACAAACTTGCAACCACACAGACCAAAATTAAAATGTGCCAGTGTTTAGGGTTTGAAGACGATCGGAAGACATTAGAAAATTTAAAAAAATTGCTAATTGAAATTTACATAACTCAAAGTGAGTGACAAGATGTATTTTATTAAATCTCTCTAATGGTAGAAGTTTAAAGAAGATCAGGAAACACATTTTTAGTAATTGATCTGATTCAAACGATTCAGTTTTTTTTTTTTTTTAACTTTTTCAATAAAGTTTCAAGTTTGCAGCCACTCAGATTAAACACAAGGATGTCGCCCTTCATGTAGGTCACATCGTAAGTATTTTTGAAGTCAATTAGCAGAAGCATTCATTAATTTTTGAATAAAAATGAATATCACTATTCTTTAAAATTGGCAAATTGGGACCTACACAGACTAAAGTTTATAAAAACATTTCTTATCAAGACACAAGCAGTAGGGTTTGCAGTCGACCTGAGACAGTCCTTAGTTATTGAGACGAAAACGATTTATTTCATAGAAGTTACAAACTGAAATTTACACATCTGTGAGTTACAAACTGTGTTTCAATAAAGCCCACAAAGGTAAAAGTTTAGTCACTGAATAAAAATGAATATCAATATTTATTCAATAAAACTGTCAAAGTGGACTTGCGCCCCACCCAAAAGCAGCTTAATCTTTGTGTTCAAGAAACCGCTCCAGTGGTGAGAATTTGTCGCCACTCAGATGAGTCAGTCTCCAGTTATGGCACGAATTTCAACGATTCTAATTTCTTGCCATTTTACTATATCAACAAATTTGCATGCATGCACACGATACTTAATAGTTACTATCCTGGCCCTAAGATGCATCAACCATTAAATAATAAAATAATTCCGAATAGGTAAAATGAAATTAATTAAAAGAAAAATAATGGGAATAAAAAAATCACACTATTTTATACATACAATGATCAAATCTGCTCCTACAAACTTTTATTTCATTCTCCACCGTCGTCGAATTAGGAGCCGCCTTTGTATGAACGTTTAGAACTGCTCCTCTGAAGGTTTTGGAAGTTATCTGAACTATTGCAGGATAAACCATTCCACGGGTGGGGTTAGAACCCGCGATCAGAGAATCCTAAAACTCCAGACCGACGCGTTAGCCACTGGGCCAGCTAGCCACAATAAGATTTATCCAACTAGGTATATTTATACACCATAGGAAGGTTAGCATAGGCACCACTGTGACTACAAATACAAGTTTTTACAGACGAATCTCCAGCTAGCGTGGCCATACTAGCTGGATATTCGTCTTTAAAAAAACCCACCCGTGGGGTATGCTTTGTTTGCGATCGTGTCATTACGATTTCTTGAGTCACATTGCAGGATGCTGGGAATGAGATGAAGAGTTTTGGTAACAGGACAGGTGAACATGCCAATTGTTCCTAGAATCTGATCCTCGTTTCCTTACACAAGCGTTGAAAATTTGTGGGTGTGACTAATGTGAGACCTGAGCTGACCTGTTTCATTGACTGTCCTGCTAACTGTACTTGTGTGTGTGATGCTGACTCCTCTTGCCTTTGACGATGACCTGACCTGACCTCTAGGGATTTTCTGTTGATAGGAACATGTGCTATGGACTGCCTTGTGACCTGGGTGGACCTGTCATTTGAACTGATATTTGAAGAGGATTAACCTGTGACCTAGACTGACCTGTTGCGTTGACTGGAAGTACGGCGGTGGCCGCGTGGACCAGGAAGCGTGGAGAGTAGTAATCAACTGTGGGAGAAAACAAAAGAGAATTTAATTCATCTGTACAGAGAATTTTCAAGTTTTTGTGTGTGTATTTTACTTTTCTTGAGTTTAAAGGCAGTTAAGCTCTTGCTTTTGAATCAGCCTCTAATATATAGATTCACTACCAGTATCTCAATGATTTTTTTTATTTCACTTTTACATGGTATTCCCGAAGGGGATTAAAGGGTATAGCCAGCCTGATTTTTTTTTCCTTTTTAAATATCCCCGAAGGGAGACCTTTAAGTGGTTGCCTTATTTTTTTTCCTATTGTATTTTTCTTCCCGCAACTTTCCGTTTTTATTTCGCTTCGACCGAAATACACTGTATCAAGTTACCATTTCTTCAGTATGAAAATATTAAGTTAGGATAATTCCTCTTGTGTTTGGAACATCGGAAACATTAGCTAAACTTTGCATATAGTTTGTCTCCACCTCTTACTGAACCTTACTGACCACACGTATGTTTAGGAAATATTTACTGACGTCTCTTTGACTCATTTATGTCTTTAGCCATCTTGTCTTAGGTCCCTGCCTTGTTCACGGCCATGTCTTGTCCTCAGTCCTTGAAGTGTCCCTGGACGCCTTCTCTTTGATTTCGCTAACGAGTATTATCTGAAGAGGGTGTTCGGTAGATGCTTACTTTCTATATGTGGTTGAGAGGGTCGATTTAAGCTTCTACCTCTTAACTTGCTGCTTGCCAGAGTCACTCCCTCCTAGTTTCTAGGGCCCTGTCGTACCTGCTTCTAAAACTTTGTATGGAGCTTACCTTCATCATATCCTCGCCAAGGTCATTCCACTTCCTGATCATCCAGAGGTTAAGGAAGTTCTTCCTGACATCCCTATGATTCATCTATGTCTTTAACTTACAGTCATGTCCCTGTGTACCTGTTTATCGCCTCTTAGTTTATTCCCCGTCTTCCCTAACAATTCCCCCTGAGTATTTTTATGCTGTTATGTCTAGCCTTGTTATTTTCTCTAATGTCATCAGGATCAGTTCCTTGGTATATAGCTCATAGCCCCTTACCTCTGCAAGCAGTCTCGTTGCATACCTCTGCACTTTCTGTAGTTTCTTGACATGGTTCGGCAGGTGCAGGGTCAATGCTGGTGCTGCGTACTCTAAGACTGGCCTGACATGTGTTGCGTAAACGGTTTTGAATGTGTCTTAGTCGAAATTCCTAAAGGCTACTCCCAGATTTGCAAGACGAGCGTTAACTGCGCGATGTGCACTTCAAGGTATTTTTTTCTGAATAAGGTCTGCTGTCTGTTCCCAGTGTCAATACTCTGTGTCTGATCTTCTTGCCCCTTCCCAAAGCTTCATAGCTGTTCAATTGCGTGTATGTGTGTACTCACCTCACCTAACTGTACTCACCTAATTGTGGTTGCAGTGGTCGATTCATAGCTCCTGACCCCGCCTCTTCTATGGCTGCTATAAGGTCCACTCTCCCTCCTCCATGAGCTTTATCATACCTCTTCTTAAGGCTGTGTTGATCCTGCCGCTACTATATCACTCTCCAGATTGTTCCACTTCCTGACAACTCTATGGCTGAAGAAATACTTCCTAAAATCCCTGTGACTCATCTGAGTTTTCAACTTCCAGATGAAACATTCTGTCCCTATCCACCCTGGCAATTCCTCTTAGAATTTTATATGTTGTTATCATGTCCCCCCTATCCCTCCTGTCTTCCAGTGTTGTCAGTTTGAGTTCCATTAAACCTCTCCTTGTAGGAGAAACCCCTCAGCTCCGGGACTAGTCTTGTTGCAAACCTTTGCACATTCTCTAATTTCTTGTCGTGTTTGTCCAGGTGTGGGTTCCATATTGGTGCTACATACTCAAATACGGGCCTGACGAACACGGTGTACAGTGTTGTAAATGACTCTTTACTTAGATGTGGAAATGCTATTCTCAGGTTTGCCAGGCGCCCGTACGCTGCAGCAGTTATCTGGCTGATGAGCGCCTCAGGAGATGTGCTCGGTATGATGCTTACCCCAAAATCCTTTTTCTTGAGTGATTTTTGAAGCCTTAGACCTCTTAGGCTGCACTCCGTCTACGGTTTCCTTTGTCCTTCCCAATCTTCATAACTTTGCACTTGCTGAGGTTAAACTCCAGAAGTCATTTGTCAGACCAGGCTTGCAGCCTGTTCAGATCCCTTTGTAGGCTTACTTTATCCTCTTACGCTTGTATTCTCCTCATTAGTTTCACATCATCTGCAAACAGGGACACCTCTGATTATATCCCGTCCGTCATATCATTCACATTTACAGGAAATAAAACCTGACCTAGGACTGACCCCGGTGGAACCCCACTCGACACATGCACCCACTCTGACACCTCGTCACGAAGCGACACACGTTGTTTCCTTCCTATCATTTATTGCCATATCCACTGCAGTACTTTCCCTTCTATTCCTGACTGCTACTCTAGATTTTCAACCAGTCTCTTGTGCGGAACTGTGTTGAAAGCCTTCTTACAGTCCAAGAAGATGCAGTCTACCCATCCCTCTCTCTCCTGCCTTACTTCTGTTACCTTGTCATAGAACTCCAACAGGTTCATGATGCAGGATTTTCTTTCCCTGAAGTCGTGCTGGTTGCCATGTATTAATCCATACCGTTAAGGTGCTCCACCACTCTTTTCCTGATAATCTTCTCCATAACTTTACATACATGTCACCGATACTGGTTTGTAGTTTAGTGCAGCCTGTCTGTCTCCTTTCTTAAAAATCGGGACTACATTTGCTGTCTTCCACACCTCAGGTGGTTGCCCGGTTTCGATAGATTTATTGAGGATTGTTGTAAGTGGCATATGCAATTCGTCTGCTACCTTTCTCAGGACCCAAGGAGATATATTATCTGGGCCCACCGCCTTCGAGGTATCTAATTCCCCTAGCAGTTTCTTCACCTCATCCTTGGTTGTGTGCAGTGTGTCCAGCACATGCTGGTGCACCCTACCTCCTCAGTTTTCTCGGAGCCTGTCTCCACTGTGAATAGCTCTCCGAATCTTGAGCTGAGCTCTTCACATACTACCTGGTCGTTCCCTATGAGCTCCCCTCCTTCCTTCCTCAACCTGAATATCTAATTCTTGACTGTTGTTTTCCTTCTGATGTGGCTGTATAATAACTTTGGGTCAGATTTGGCTTCTGATGCTATGTCATTCTCGTATTGATGCTGACTTCTATCCTTATTCATGCATATTCATTTCTGACTCTTCGACACATCTTCTTATTTTCCTGGGTCCTTTGCCTTCTATACTTTTTCCATACTCTTGCACACTTGGCTTTGGCTTCTCCACACCTCTTAATAAACCGTGGGCTCACTCTGGTCTTCCTGTTGTTTCTGTTGCCCTTTGGTACGACCTTCTCTACAGCCTCCCTGCACTTTGTGGTCACGTGTTCCATCATTTTCCTTTAGCTCGCTCACACACTGCACCTAACGTAGGAATTGTCTCATACATGTGTAGTTCCCTTTTTGGAAGACTGGCTTCTCCCATCCTTCTTGTGCTGCTTCATTCTCCATTGTAAACTCCACTATGTATTTGAAACTCAAGACTATGTGATCACTAGCAACTAGGGACAGTATGTGTGTGATATCTTCTATGTGATATCTTCTGCTCAAGGTGAATACGAGGTCTAGCCTTGCTAGTTCATCTCCTCTCTCTCTGGTTGTGTCCTTAACATATTGGTATATGAAGTTTTCTAGTACTGCCTCCAGTATCTTGGCTCTCCGCTTATGTGGCTCCAGATTCTTCGAGTCAGTCTCCTTATGGTTGAAATTTCCCATGATGAGTAACTTTGCCCTGCACATGTGGACCCTTCTGGCATTGTCGGCTAGTGTGTCCACCATCACTCTGTTGCTCGTTGCATTCCTGACTTGGCCTCCTGCTGTTCGGTGGCGTGTTGTACATTACTGCTACCATCACTTTTAGGCTCCCCAGTATGCAGTGCTCCTGTGTAATTATCCGCTACCCCTCTGACTAGTCCGCTCATCTCAATAGTTCATTGGTTCTTGATGAGCAGTGGCTTTTGTGTGTGTGTGTGTGTGTGTGTGTGTGTGTGTGTGTGTGTGTGTGGTGTATGTGTATGTGGACATGTGTTTGTGTGTGGATATATGTGTACTCACCTATTTGTGGTTGCAGGGGTCGAGACTCAGCTCCTGGCCCCGGCCCCGCATGATTTATATAGAAAGCCCCTATTTAACATAAGAACATAAGAATGGAGGAACACTGCAGAAAGCCTACTGGCCCATACAAGGCAGGTCCTTATCAAAACCACCACTACCTAAGAATTTACTCCCGTACTCACGACACCAATCAAACCCAGCCCCTCCCACTCATATATTTGTCTAATCTCTTTTTAAAGCCACCCTAGGTCCTAGCCTCTATCACCCTACTCGGAAGATTGTTCCACGCATCTACAACTCTGTTCGAAAACCAGTACTTGCCTATGTCCTTTCTAAATCTAAATTTATCCAATTTAAATCTGTTATTTCTGGTTCTTACTTGGTTCGATATCCTCAGTATTTTATTAATATCTCCTTTGTTTATGCCCATCATCCACTTGTACACCTCGATGATATCTCCCCTCATTCTACGTCTCTCCAGAGAGTGGAGATTCAAGGCTCTAAGTCTATCTTCATATGGGAGATTTCTTATACTGTAAATCATTTTAGTCATTCTTCTTTGTATGTTCTCCAACGAATCTATATCCATTCTGTAGTAAGGAGACCAAAACTGAGCTGCATAATCCAAATGAGGTCTCACTAGTGATGTATAGAGCTGTAAAATAACTTTTGGACTTCTGTTGCTTATACTTCTTGAAATAAATCCTAGTAATCTGTTAGCCTTATTGCGCACACTTAGGCACTGTTGTCTTGGCTTTAGATTCCTGCTTACCATGACTCCCAAGTCTTTTTCACATTCTGTATGATCAAGCTCTACTTCACCTAGTTTATAACCTCGAGGGATATTTTCATTACCAAGGACTAGTTAGTACCTTACACTTGTCCACATTGAACTTCATCTGCCACTTTTGAGACCAAGACATTAATTTGTCCAAATCCTCCTGGAGTTCACTGGTATCCTCCTCAGAATGAATCATACGGCCTATTTTTGTATCATCAGCAAATTTACTCATGTCACTTGCAATTCCTTCATCAAGGTCATTTATGTAAATTATGAACAACAATGGGCCTAAAACTGATCCTTGTGGAACGCCACTAGTGACTAATCCCTATTCAGATTTGACCCCATTAATGGAAACTCTCTGCTTTCTATTGGTAAGCCATGCCTCTATCCATGCTAGAACTTTACCTTCTATACCATGAGCTGCCACCTTTCTTAAGAGTCTCTTGTGAGGTACTCTATCGAAGGCCTTACTGAAATCCAAGTAAACTATATCATATTCTTTATCAGTGTCTACTGCCTCAAATGTTTTATTGAAAAACGTCAGTAAATTTGTCAGGCAGGAACGACCTCTCGTGAACCCATGCTGAGATTCATTAATCAAATTATGTTCTTCAAGGTGACTTCTAATAATATCAGCTATAATTGATTCTAATAATTTTCCTACTATAGACGTGAGGCTTATTGAACGGTAATTTGATGGAATTGACTTATCCCCTGATTTGAATATAGGAACTACATTAGCTGTCTTCCACATCTCTGGCACAACACCAGTTAGGATGGACGTATTAAACACATTCGTTAATGGCGGGCTAAGTTCCATCTTGCATTCTTTAAGTACCCTGGAAAACAACTCGTCGGATCCCGGGGACTTATTTTGCTTCAGTTTATCTATCTGTTTGATAACCATATCCCTCGTGACAGTAATATTAGTTAATTTGAATTCTTCAGGAACTGAATAATTGTTAATTTCTGGAATCTCATTTACGTCTTCTTGTGTAAAGACTGACAAAAAAAATAGTAAATTTTGTCTCCAGGCTGCGACCCACATCAGTCGACAAACACTCAGGTACCTATTTTACTGCTAAGTGAACAGGCACAGCAGGTGTCTTAAGGAAGCACGTTCTAAAGTTTCCACCCCTAACGGGGATCGGTCCCCGGACTTCAGTGTGGGAGATGAGTGAGCTACGGAACACCCCAAAGATATTTGCATAAAGTTCCTGACACTTTAACTCATATATTTGAACGTTCATCTGATAGAAAATACTGAACAATGTTGAAGAGCGCAATTTATGTTTTGATATTTAATTGTATTGCCTAAAACATTTTGCCGACTATGATAACATCAACCAGAAATTAATACCATGTTAAACTGAGCGTAAATATTAACTCTTGATTGTTGCAGTCATATATTGTGACTCTTAGCAAGAGCTTATTTATTTAGTGTTTTTTTTTTTAAATTTTGCTCCACCACTCTTACTTTATCTTCCCTCTAACACTCTTACTTTATCTTCCCTCTAACACTCTTACTTTATCTTCCCTCTAACACTCTTACTTTATCTTCCCTCTAACACTCTTACATTATCTTCCCTCTTACACTCTTACTTTATCTGTCCTCTTACACTCTTACTTTATCTTCCCTCTTACACTCTTACTTTATCTGTCCTCTAACACTCTTACTTTATCTGTCCTCTAACACTCTTACTTTATCTTCCCTCTTACACTCTTACTTTATCTTCCCTCTTACACTCTTACTTTATCTTCCCTCTAACACTCTTACATTATCTTCCCTCTTACACTCTTACTTTATCTGTCCTCTAACACTCTTACTTTATCTTCCCTCTAACACTCTTACTTTATCTTCCCTCTAACACTCTTACTTTATCTTTCCTCTAACACTCTTACATTATCTTCCCTCTTACACTCTTACATTATCTTCCCTCTAACACTCTTACTTTATCTTCCCTCTAACACTCTTACTTTATCTTTCCTCTAACACTCTTACATTATCTTCCCTCTAACACTCTTACTTTATCTTCCCTCTAACACTATTACATTATCTTCCCTCTAACACTCTTACTTTATCTTCCCTCTAACACTCTTACATTATCTTCCCTCTAACACTCTTACATTATCTTCCCTCTAACACTCTTACTTTATCTTCCCTCTAACACTCTTACTTTATCTTCCCTCTTACACTCTTACTTTATCTTCCCTCTAACACTCTTACTTTATCTTCCCTCTAACACTCTTACTTTATCTTCCTCTAACACTCTTACTTTATCTTCCTCTAACACTCTTACATTATCTTCCTCTAACACTCTTACTTTATCTTCCCTCTAACACTCTTACTTTATCTTCCCTCTTACACTCTTACTTTATCTTCCCTCTAACACTCTTACTTTATCTTCCCTCTAACACTCTTACTTTATCTTCCCTCTAACACTCTTACATTATCTTCCCTCTAACACTCTTACTTTATCTTCCCTCTTACACTCTTACTTTATCTTCCCTCTAACACTCTTACATTATCTTCCCTCTAACACTCTTACATTATCTTCCCTCTAACACTCTTACATTATCTTCCCTCTTACACTCATACATTATCTTCCCTCTAACACTCTTACTTTATCTTCCCTCTAACACTCTTACATTACCTTCCCTCTAACACTCTTACATTATCTTCCCTCTAACACTCTTACATTATCTTCCCTCTAACACTCTTACATTATCTTCCCTCTAACACTCTTACATTATCTTCCCTCTAACACTCTTACATTATCTTCCCTCTAACACTCTTACATTATCTTCCCTCTAACACTCTTACATTATCTTCCCTCTAACACTCTTACATTATCTTCCCTCTAACACTCTTACATTATCTTCCCTCCTTCCTTATTACACAACCTTTGATTATACTTGCTTCAGTACTATCCACCTTACTATCCACCCGCGTTATATTCCCCACCTTCGCTGCGTTCTATGGCCCTTGTGGGTTTAGCACTTAGTTTTGATTATAATAATAATTTCATCAATTTTAAATCCCGCATGTTTGATGGTGTGTAAGTTGTTCTTCCACTTTGGTTTCTGAGTCTCGTGCTGATATTAATTGAAAGTAAATTATGATGCAATATTTATAGTTCATGAACAATACTACTAGTACCACCGCCACTACGCCGTGCCTCGGGTATGACCTACTTCTACTGGGGAATCCCGCCTACCAGTGACTATGCCCTCGTCTGCTACCCGTCCGTATCCACCTGTCGCCAGTATATAAGCGCCAGCCTGCTTGCCCGTGGTTCAGATTCTTCACGACTACGGTGCTCTTGATTTGTATATGGTTCTACTGTTTTAAAATTATTTCCTAGAATTTTGTATTGATAAAGCCACTGGTTGGCGAAACGACTACAATAAAGATACCCAGATGTTGCACATGTGTCTAAATTTTTCAATGCTTATATATCATAAAAATTCAAATGTGAAGTTTTTGCTGCTTCCTTAACTACGAGGCCTTGGCTGTTTGAAGTAAATGGTGTTGAAAATACTCGTCCATTGTTCTCTAAACAAAATTGCAAGCCATTACAGCCCATTTTGGCACCAGTGTCGTAACACTGACATTTTGTCGTGATTTTTTTAATTTCTTCCAATATTTTCTGAACAAATAAGGGAAAACATTTGCCAGTGGCGCCTCTGACAGAAGAATAGCCCGGGAAACAATCACGAATTTCGGCAGTTTTTATTCATTTATTCCATAAACCAAATGATAATGCTGATTTGCTTCGTACAGTTTACATCTAGCGTACAGTATAGTGAAGGATTATTGCGCTGTATGACCCTTATGGGTTTAGCGCTTGGTTATTGTTAATAATAATAATAATAATAAAAATAATAATAATAATAATAATATTAATAATAATAATCTACACCTGCATAATATGTTTTCCCTGATCTTTGAAATTATTGATATAATTCTGTTTAGAATATGGTAACCAAAATATACCGCCGCACCCTATTCATTTATTCTCCTTAAAAAATAAAAAACGTCATTTTCAAGCACCTTATGAGCGTCATTTTTTCAGAAGCAAATATACGATCGGACTTTTCTTTGTAATTATCTACGTTAGAGGTCCCGAACCTGCGGCTCGCGGCTCGCATGTGGCACTTCTAGGAAATAGATGCGGCTCTCACATGAAATTGCACAGTGTCAACAAGTCCTTGCTGCCTTCATCACACATGTGACCATCAAATGTGACCCACTTGTGTAGCAAGGGTCAAGACCACTGATTATTATTATTATTATTATTATTATTATTATTATTCTACGTGATAATAACTAAGTTTCGAACTGTGATGAGAAACGGGTTTTAAATTATCCTACTTAAAGACATTAAAAATAGGACAAGTACTCAGGCCTATATTTAAGTCTCATAATATTTATGCCCATTTTTTTTTTGTTTACTAAATAATTTACAACTGAAGCAGGAAAAGCCATTAAATAAAATAAAATAGTTTGTAAATTTGCTAGTATAATATTCAGATTAAAAATGTCTTTAAATGTTGTCAGAAGGATATTTAGTAGGTTTTAGTAAGAGGTTTAATCTGTACCAGAAACTATAATAATTTAAGAAATCAATGGATCATCTACCAGAGATATCACTTAAAACATTTTCTGTTTTAAGAAAAGTGTTATTTGTTTGTGTGTGTTCTCTGTTCAGTCCTGTGTAGTTCACCAGGCACAGTGTACAGCGCACAGGCCCGATAGTTTTACCACTGGGTCACCGCGGGTTCTGACCCCATCCGTTCTTGGTTATTTACACTCGTGTTATTGCGATTTCGCGAGTCCAGATAAAAGATCTTTTTTAACATTTTACAACGTTTCATCTAGAATCTCGTATTTCTCTATCATGTATTCATAATTTTTGTAAACTCTGCCTTTGATACCCGTTTAAGATTTCTAAAATAAGCCAGCAGGTTTAATATATTTAATTGATTTTTCTTTACTTCATTTCAAGCGTATAAATTAATGATTCTTTGATTTTGATACCGATGTGAGCTTCGGTAATTATTTTTTCCTCCTGAAAGCTAACGCACTTTATCCCAGTGTGTAGCTTTGTGTTAAATCCCTAGATACGAAGAGCTTTCACGCGTGGTCGTGGTTGTAAGCTGGCTCTCCATACTCAGTAGTTGCACATACGCAGTGTATATCATCCTGGAAGTATTCTTACTCTCGGTTATTGTATTCAGTTCTTGTATTTACCAACATCACATATGCAGCTGAGTTTCTGAGATTTGTGAACCTCCAGAGAGGAGGTCGGTTTGTGATAGTTCTCTTGTATAAGTCTGAGGGAGCTAAGCTTCGTCTCATGGAGCCAGCATCTCAGCCACTTATCAATCGTGAAATATGTCCCGAATCCCTTGGGCTTTCTAATATTTACATTTAAATAAGTGTATTGAGTTAGTATGTATACCTTTTCCTAAATCGTTTTACGCGTTTACTAGCATTATACTGAAATTCCATCTAATCTTTTCTTAGGCACAATTTTCGTTTAAGCTACTGTGTAATCTACACAACCCGTACATAGAAAATAGGAGCATAAAACGATGTTTCGGTCTCTGAATCTTGAAACAGTGTCACTTATTTTCCTTTCGTTGTCTTATTAATTATTTTAGACACCTTATTTAATATTAAAGCAGCAAAGTTATAATCGTGGTGTCCGGCATTAATCTCTCAAGGATTTTTTTTTGTACCTTAAATGGATTTCAGTAAATACTTGGATTCAGTCAAACAAATTTATCACAAAGTTTGTTAATACTGACTCGTGTCCTCACTGTATCAATCTTTATTTAGTTTGAAACAACAACATTTGGTGTTCCCTGTTATTATTATTATAATCAAAAGAAGCGCTAAACCACAAGGGTTATACAGAGTGTTCCCTGTTGATGGGGAAAAGAACTCACCATAAGGTAAATCCTCTAATACAATCTTACGAGAGATTGTTATATCTATTAAGTGTGTGCGGTGTGGCAGTGAACGCCGTGAAAAATGTTTCTTAACTTTAAGATATATTTTGTTTTAGATTATTGAACATTTTATTTTAATCGATATGTTTTCTAGCTGCAAATACCATTTTACCTAATTTTTGTTAACGGTAAGTAGTGATTGTTCTAACGATTTCCATTAAATGTGAATGTGTGTGTTAGGTTTGTGTGTGTGTGTGTGTGTGTGTGTGTGTGTACTCACCTATTTGTACTCACCTATTTGTGGTTGCAGGGGTCGAGTCATAGCTCCTGGCCCCGCCTCTTCACTGATTGCTACTAGGTCCTCTCTCTCCCTGCTCCATGAGCTTTATCAAACCTAGTCTTAAAACTATGTATGGTTCCTGCCTCCACTATGTCGCTTTCCAAGCTATTCCACTTCCTGACAACTCTATGACTGAAGAAATACTTCCTAACATCCCTTTGACTCATAGGAGTCTTCAACTTCCAATTGTGACCCCTTGTTTCTGTGTCCCCTCTCTGGAACATCTTGTCTCTGTCCACCTTATCTATTCCTCGCAGTATTTTATATGTCGTTATCATGTCTCCCCTAACCCTCCTGTCCTCTAGTGTCGTCAGGCCGATTTCCCTTAACCTTTCTTCGTAGGACAATTCCCTTAGCTCTGGGACTAGTCTTGTTGCAAACCTTTGCACGTATCTCTTCTGACAGCTATGTATGGGTCCTGCCTCCAGTACATCACACTGCAGATTGTTCCACTTCCTGGCAACTCTATAGCTGAAGAAATGCTTCCTAACATCCCTGTGACTCATCTGAGTCTTCAACTTCTAGTTGTGACCCATTGTTGTTGTGTCCCATCTCTGGAACATCCTGTTCCTATTCACTTTGTCAATTCCTCTCCGTATTATATATGTCGTTTTCATAAACCTCCTATCTCTGCTGTCCTCCATTGTCGTCAGGTCGATTTGCCTTAACTTCTCCTAGTAGGACAGACCCCTTAGCTCCGGGAATAGTCTTGTTGCAAACCTTTGCACTTTCTATTTCTTGACGGTTCGTGATCAGGTGTAGGTTCCAAACTGTCGTGCATAGTCTAATATGGGCCTGACGTTATAGAGAGTCTTGTACGATTCCTTGCTAAGGTGTCGAAACGCTATTCTTAGGTTTGACAAGCGCCTATGTGCTACAGCAGTTATTTGGTAGATGTGCGCTTCAGAAGATGTGTTCGGTATTATACTCACCCCAAGATCCTTTTCCTTGAATGAGGTTTGCAGTATTTAGCCCTCTAGCCTGTACTTTGTCTGCGGTCTTCTTTGACCTTCTCCAAACGTCATGAGTTTAGACTTGGTGGGATTAAACTCCAGGAGCCATTTGTTGGATCAGGCTTGCAGCTTGTCCAGATCCCTTTCTAGTTCTACCTGATCCTCATGACACTTGAGTTCTCCGCATCAGCTTCACTTCGTCTGTAAACAGGGACACTTCTGAATCTATCCAATCCGTCATGTCATTCACATATACCAGAAACCGCACCGGCCGTAGGTCTAACCCTTGTGGAACCCCTCTTGTCATAGGTGACCACTCTGACACCTCGTCAAGTACCATCACTGGTGTGTGTGTGTGTGTATACCTCCGCTTGTCTCAGCGTGATGCATTGACAAAGCATCGCTCGTGTGAACATAACATATAGAAGGAGAGAGAAATAGCTGGAAACCATGCTTTAGGCTCACTGGTGAGCCCGGGGCTAAGGAGAACATGGCTTTTTGAACCTGGCTTTTTGAAGCATCTGTAACTGAGTGTTCTAAGGCGTCACGTAGAGAGCTAAGCCACACTCGTGGATAGCGTCCAAACGTGGGTTCGAATCCTCATGACCACGATATTTCTGAGTGTATACCTACGCTTGTTTCTGCAAGGTGCATTGATTGTATATATATATATATATATATATATATATATATATTTTTTTTTTTTTTATTAACACATCGGCCGATTCCCACCAAGGCAGGGTGGCCCGAAAAGAAAACTTTCATCATCATTCACTCCATCACTGTCTTGCCAGAAGGGTGCTTTACACTACAGTTATAAAACTGCAACATTTACACCCCTCCTTCAGAGTGGCGGCACTGTACTTCCCATCTCCAGAACTCAAGTCCGGCCTGCCGGTTTCCCTGAATCCCTTCATAAATGTTACTTTGCTCACACTCCAACAGCACGTCAAGTATTAAAAACCATATGCCTCCATTCACTCCTATCAAATACGCTCACACATGCTTGCTGGAAATCCAAGCCCCTCGCACACAAAACTTCCTTTACCCCCTCCCTCCAACCTTTCCTAGGCCGACCCCTACCCCGCCTTCCCTCCACTACAGATTTATACACTCTCGAAGTCACTCTGTCTCGTTCCATTCTCTCTACATGTCCAAACCACCTCAACAACCCCTCCTCAACACTGCGACTAGCCGAGGATTCGAACAGATGCCGTTTTGGCCGCCCTATGGTGAGCGAAAATCATACATGACGTTCTAACCCACAGGACCACGCAATCCTACAAGAATCATGCACCCAGAAGAACTAGGTGTTTTACAGTGATCCGAAGACATACGGTGGTGTGGGTGCCTCTGAGCTAATTTCATTCTACCCCCCGTTTGGTGTGGTAGCCTCAACGAGGCAGGGTGGCCCAAAAAGAAAAAGAAAAGTTTCTCTTTTTAGTCGCCTCTTACGATACGCATGGCTTACGGAGGAAGAATATAAACATATACGCAAAATAACCACAGTGAAAAATAGTGAAAGTCCAAGTTCTCACTGAAACACCACCACTACCACCACACTAAAACACCACCACTACCACCACACTAAAACACCACCACTACCACCACACTAAAACACCACCACTACCACCACACTAAAACACCACCACTACCACCACACTAAAACACCACCACTACCACCACACTAAAACACCACCACTACCACCACAAGTGAGGTGTGACGGGTCACACTGCATCACAAGTGAGGTGTGACGGGTCACACTACATCACAAGTGAGGTGTGACGGGTCACACTACATCACAAGTGAGGTGTGACGGGTCACACTACATCACAAGTGAGGTGTGACGGGTCACACTACATCACAAGTGAGGTGTGACGGGTCACACTACATCACAAGTGAGGTGTGACGGGTCACACTACATCACAAGTGAGGTGTGACGGGTCACACTACATCACAAGTGAGGTGTGACGGGTCACACTATCACAAGTGAGGTGTGACGGGTCACACTACATCACAAGTGAGGTGTGACGGGTCACACTACATCACAAGTGAGGTGTGACGGGTCACACTACATCACAAGTGAGGTGTGACGGGTCACACTACATCACAAGTGAGGTGTGACGGGTCACACTACATCACAAGTGAGGTGTGACGGGTCACACTACATCACAAGTGAGGTGTGACGGGTCACACTACATCACAAGTGAGGTGTGACGGGTCACACTCATCACAAGTGAGGTGTGACGCGTCACACTACATCACAAGTGAGGTGTGACGCGTCACACTACATCACAAGTGAGGTGTGACGCGTCACACTACATCACAAGTGAGGTGTGACGCGTCACACTGCATCACAAGTGAGATGTGACGGGTCACACTATCACAAGTGAGGTGTGACGCGTCACACTACATCACAAGTGAGGTGTGACGCGTCACACTCATCACAGTGAGGTGTGACGCGTCACACTACATCACAAGTGAGTGTGACGGTCACACTACATCACAAGTGAGGTGTGACGGTTCACACTACATCACAAGTGAGGTGTGACGCGTCACACTACATAACAAGTGAGGTGTGACGCGTCACACTACATCACAAGAGGTTCAGCAAGACAGTAGAACCGATGTTCTGGATGAAAGAGTTGGCGACACTGACAAGTGAAAATTCAATTATTTTTCTCGTCTGTGTGTTATCCTCCTTGTTATCCCTCTTGCTATCCCCCTTATCCCCTTGTTATTCCCCTTATCCTCCTTATCATCCTCCGTGTTATCTTCCTTGTCTTCCTTATTCCCCTCTGTATCTTCCTTTTTATCCTGTTATCTTCCTTGTTATCCTCCTTGTTAACCTCTTTGTTATCCCCCTTGTTATCCTACTTGTTATCCCCTTTATTATCCTTGTTAACCCCCTTATCTCCCTTGTTATCCTCATCTCCCTTATCCTCGTTATCTTCCTTGTTATCCTCCTTGCTATCTTCCTTATCCTCCTTGTTATCTTTGTTATCCTCCTTATCCTCCTTGTTATCTTTGTTATCCTCCTTATCCTCCTTGTTATCCTCCTTGTTATCATCCTTGTTATCCTCCTTGTTATCATCCTTGTTATCCTCCTTGTTATCATCCTTGTTATCATCCTTGTTATCATCCTTGTTATCATCCTTGTTATCATCCTTGTTATCCTCCTTGTTATCATCCTTGTTATCCTCCTTGTTATCATCCTTGTTATCATCCTTGTTATCATCCTTGTTATCATCCTTGTTATCATCCTTGTTATCCTCCTTGTTATCATCCTTGTTATCATCCTTGGCAACTAGCGATGTACCATTCTAATTTATTCAGTGTTTACGGGAATTCCGATGTATTACTAACACTTTCTCAAGGATACATAATCTACAGGTATATCGGTGTTTTGATAAACATTTGTAGAGAACTTTATCTAGTAAATGTAGATTTTATCACTGTTATTATATAAGAAGGGGTATAGCCCTTCAGTATTTATGTTCCAAGTATCTACCTCTACATCCACTACAATCAAAGACATCACCAATAAGACACCACCAGGTTCAATACTCTGCAAGGTTAGACATTATCCCTTGCACCGACTGCGACCAATTATACGTGGGCGAAACATCCCGAGACTTCCAAACACGTATTTCGGAGCACCAATACGCCAGCAGAATAGACGATTTGAGGAACGCCTGTGTTTTACACCGGAACTCGCATTCACGAGGGAGAGGGGATAAGATTTTTTGGATATTTCCCTCAGGGTTTTTCTGTTTCCGTCAATATACCTGGCAGAGTAACCCATCAGGGCAACCCACACAGGCCTCCTCACCTATACCAACACATGTGTGGGGGCAAGATCACTCACCACATACCACACACGTGGGGCCAGGATCACCAAGTCAACCAACCTTAGAACAGAAATAATGAACTTGACTTGTACATTGTGTAAGGATCAGGAAATGAACCCGAAATGGGGAAAAGTGTGTGACTTTATTCACCATAGGAAATGTTTTGTTGGGATGTAACTCTGACCATTCCAAACAACACCTCAAGTGCCCCTCAGCCTCTGTTCACCCTCCAAACCTGCACGTCACTCTTCACATTCCTTTCCTCTCTTGTAGCAGTAAGGTACACTTTAAGGGGCACCTAATAACATGTTCATTTTTCCACTATAATCTACCTGCAACACAATTGTCGTCAAAGATTTCTTAAGTTATACCATGAATTAAGGAACGATCCTGGACTTCACTTTACGAAACAGACAAAGCAAATGCGATAGTAATTATGGACAATGTAGATTATAGTGGGAAAATGAACATGTTATTAGAAGAAGACAACAAAGAAATGAGTGAGACACTAAATGAAGTCTTAGTTTGACTCTGTGTTTGGCGAGCCATTAATTAATCAGACTAAAAATCGACAATCCGAAGGAATTTTTCATGAACGAACCTCAAAACCCTGTCAATGAATGCAAATTTTTTGACAAAACTTTAACTCCAATGATTTTGAACAAACCATGAACAACATGCCTATGCACTCTGCCTCAGGCCCAGACTCGTGGGACTTCCTGTTCATCCAGAACTGCAAGAGATCAATATCACTTACCTTAAGTATGCTATGGAGAGGTAGTCTGCACACGGATACAGCCCCACTCAATAACGGTTGCAGCAAAGCAATATCAAAGAATTATATACCGACAGCTCTAACGTCCCATATTATAAAAGTCTTTAAAAGAGTTCTAAGAAGCAAGATCGTCAACCACTTGGATTCCCAACAACTGCACAATCCAGGGTAGTATGGGTTTAGAACAGGTCGCTCCTACCTCTCACAACTACTGGACTACTATGACATGGTCTTGAATGTACTGGAGGACAGACAAAATGCAGATGTAGTATACATAGACTTTGCAAAAGCCTTTGACAAGTGTGATCATGGTGTAATAGCACACAAAATGCGTGCTAAGGCAATAACCGGAAAAGTTGGCAGATGGATCTTCAACTTTCTAACCTATAGAACACAAAGAGTAAACAGAGTTATAGAACACAAATAGTAAACAGAGTTAAGCAGCAGACTGCCACAGTGAAAAGCTCTGTTCCATAAGGTATAGTACTCGCCTCTTTCTTGTTCCTAATCCTCTTATCAGACATAGACAGAGATGTAACCCATAGCACAGTTTCTTCTTTTGCAGAAGATACTAGAATCTGCATGAGAGCGTCATTCATTGAAGACACGGTAAGTCTGCAAGTGCATATAAACCAAGTTTTCCACTGGGCAACATAAAACAATGATGTTCACTGAGGACAAATTTCAGTTACTCAGTTATGAAAAACTTAAGGAAATAATAACTAGAACGAAGTTTACTACAAATTTTAATCTCACGATAGAGCGACAAAGTAATGTGAATAACTTGAGAGTATTAATGTCAGAGGATTTCACCTTCTAGGATCACAACAGTGATCCTTGAAGGATCACAACAGTGATCCTTGAAGGTGAAATTATATCTAAGAGCTAAATGATAAGATGGATATTGAGAACTTTCAAAACAAGGGATACCAAGCCAATGATGATCCTCTTAAGTCACATATTCTCTCTAGGCAGGAGTTTTGCTGTTCACTACGAGCCCCATTCAAAGGAGGTAAAATCGCAGATCTAGAGAATGTACAAAGGACCTTTACTGCAAGTATAAGTTCGGTCAAGCACCTTTATACCCTTTAATTAACTACAAAGACGCCAGAATCACCGCCAGGGAAAACGACACCCAGAGACGCAGAATCTTGGAATCATCACTCATCTGTATATGTAACAATATTATCCAGAACAACGGCTTTTACAACATAGCCGATCCTCTTGCCTGGAAACCTCATCGTCATTCCATATACCAACAAACATACTGGTTTATACCTGGCAGGTCCTTTTCAACTCATTTTTCTCAGCAATCAACTTCAACATTCCTCAACTGACTCTTCACGTCACTATGATCCCTACATATACTCACGTACTCTCTTCTCAGTTAGATCTCTTAGTGAATAGATAAAGTTCACTGGGTGGACGAAACGTAGTCAGTAATGGATACCATTATATTGCATTTGTGTCTACTTTTCAATGATTTACTTTAGAGCAAGACTGAAATTCCAACACTCACTTAAAATTCATTAAACTGACTTATTCGTAGATTAAACAAAGAAGCTAATACTAGTTGTTAACAATAACAAGAACTAAGTTATTAATTAAAAAAAATGTGGGATTTCTTTACAAATAGAAAAACGATCAAACTGAAAAATGGCAAAATTGGCAATCACAAGGAATCGCAACAACTGCAGGTCGTTCCTGCCTTACACAACTACAGGTCGTTCCTGCCTTACACAACTGCAGGTCGTTCCTGCCTTACACAACTGAAGGTCGTTCCTGCCTTACACAACTGAAGGTCGTTCCTGCCTTACACAACTGCAGGTCGTTCCTGCCTTACACAACTGCAGGTCGTTCCTGCCTTACACAACTGCAGGTCGTTCCTGCCTTACACAACTGAAGGTCGTTCCTGCCTTACACAACTGAAGGTCGTTCCTGCCTTACACAACTGAAGGTCGTTCCTGCCTTACACAACTGCAGGTCGTTCCTGCCTTACACAACTGCAGGTCGTTCCTGCCTTACACAACTGAGGTCGTTCCTGCCTTACACAACTGAGGTCGTTCCTGCCTTACACAACTGAAGGTCGTTCCTGCCTTACACAACTGAAGGTCGTTCCTGCCTTACACAACTGAAGGTCGTTCCTGCCTTACACAACTGAAGGTCGTTCCTGCCTTACACACCTGCAGGTCGTTCCTGCCTTACACAACTGAAGGTCGTTCCTGCCTTACACAACTGAAGGTCGTTTCTGCCTTACACAACTGAAGGTCGTTCATGCCTTACACAACTGCAGGTCGTTCCTGCCTTACACAACTGCAGGTCGTTCCTGCCTTACACAACTGCAGGTCGTTCCTGCCTTACACAACTACAGGTCGTTCCTGCCTTACACAACTGAAGGTCGTTCCTGCCTTACACAACTGCTGGACCATTACGACCAGGGCCGGATTTAGACCTTGGGGGGCCCGGGGTACTTTAGGTTTGGGGGCCCTCAACATGAAAATTAAATGGAATTACAAATAAGAAATGAACTAAAATAAATGATAAACAGTAGTTTTCGAAAAAAAAATATATATTAGGTTTCGAAGAAGACGTCTGATTTTATTTTTCTCAATTTTGACTAAGAATAACTTTGACTATAATTTTCAGTTTGTAATATATTCCATCTACAGTATATAATAATTACCGATGTGTATTTATTTATATCTTTGGTGTCACGCTTTCGGTATCGATATATTTTTTATATAATAATTTGCTAATGGGCCGACCGACCGACCGACCAACTAGACATTTAAGTTAAAATAATGAAATTTATAAAAAAAAAAAAATCAAAACCGTCTAACTTCAAGAAAGAAATGAATTCGATTCCTCTTTTTGTAAAAAATAACCCTATTAGCAGAGGGCAGCTTTTAACAGCCTATTAGGAGAGGGCAGCTTATAACAGCCTATTAGGAGACGGCAGCTTATAACAGCCTATTAACAGAGGGCAGCTTTTAACAGCCTATTAGGAGAGGGCAGCTTATAACAACCTATTAGGAGAGGGCAGCTTATAACAGCCAAGAAAGGATTCTTCACCTTTTGTTTTTATTTTTTAGTTAATTTACGATGGATCTTAAAGAATACTTCAAATATTAATCCTGTTATGGGCGATCACCTCCAGGACACTTTAGTAAAATCATGTAACCCCATCATAATTATTATATCTAACCTGTGTTTAGTCATATCTTTGGCGTAGAAGTTCTAGGAAAAAAAATAGAAAAATACGGGTATTCTATTTATAGGGATAAAAATGTATCAAAGGAGATAGGACATCAAAAGAGAAATTTATATCGATGAGGTAGACATAGCCAATCAAAGCCATACACGCAATAGGTACCTCCCACACACATGCACACACACACACACACACACGCGCGCGCGCGTGCTCACCCTGGTCTGGTCATTTACCTCTAAACTGATGTTAACCAGAAATAGTTAAGTCAAGTTATTCAAAGGGAGAGGGGAGTAGGAGACACCTTTTCTTTCTATATTCTGATGCCCCCCCCCACACACTTTGTTAATTCCTTTAATTAATTAAACTATTTTTTTATTATTACATTTTGTTACTGCCTGGGGGCCCCTCAGGCAGTTGGGCCCGAGGCAATTGCCCCCTTATAAATCCGGCGCTGATTACAAGGTCTTGGATGTGTTGAAAGACAATTTGATAGCTTATATAGTATATACACTTTGCATGTCTCATTGGACAAGTGAATCTATGCATACCTTTTGTCCTCTCTCATCATGAATGGTATTTCGTGATCTTAGCGTCTTTCAAGGTGGAGAGATAAAGCTAAAATATAACGTAGAGAAATTATTTACTGCTCATAGAAAAACAATGAAATATTGAAATTACTAGAAACACTGGAGCTGAGAGAAGAGAGGTCTAAAATAATATACGTGTCAAATACCTGATGGTCAGATCCCCAGTCAGTTCACCACCATAAAAGTCTTGCTGGAGTGAGTGAGAGCAGTGGTGTTCTAGACACAATGAATCAACACACTCATCACCTGTCGTTTAATACTCTTCGAAGTTCTACCAACAATAGCATAAAATAATGCAGGATCAAACGTAGAAGTTTTCAGGGGGTAACAAAAAGGCAGTAAGAACAAAGGTCTTCCTTCAGGGATATCTTAAAAAAAAATTACAAAGATTTCATAAATCCATAAATAAACACATGATGAAGACTGTTGTAAACAGATAAAAACAGGCGATGAACGGATTCTAGGAAGTTTCTTTCCACACGAGCAAAACAATAGAATAAAATAATCTTCCAGCTTGTGTCTGCACAACAAAAGTCTTATTCTCCCCGCAGGTGTACACAGCAGATGAAGAGACAAACTGTGAATTTTCCAAACCATCACACTTATTAATATGACAGCACTGAGCCCTGAGTAAATACAGTGCAGTATGGTGAGGTGTTCTGCTCTCAGTAATAGTGAGCAAAGTAGTGATGTCAGAACATATTGCTATTCTTTACAATAGAGATAAACAGATGTTGCACAAGTCTAATTTTCACTGGACTCTTTGTTGATTTAGTATCTGTTGATCTCTTCTAAATTACTGTAGTAATAATGTGCTGTGTAGTGAGGCAGTACGAGGTGCTCCTCTCTGAAGTGTTACTCTCTACATATATAAATAAAATAGATACTGCTCACATGAACTGTGTTAATAGTGAGCTCTGCCATGAGAAAGCATGTGGTGCTCTGCTCTCGACAGAACCTCAATACCACTAGGCAGTGAGCTTTTAATACACGCAGTATATAGCCAGCCCGGTCCCATCACGAAATTTAATATTTGAAAGAGAAGGGCCACACAATGCATGAACCGGGGAAAATATTAGAATTTGCGGATAGTGCCATGGAAATCAGAAATATTCCACGCGAGGGATGGGATGGATTGGTAGTAACTGCAGCAGGTACCATAGTGGTATTTTGTGTGTGTGTGTGTGTGTATATATGACTTGCGGACACCAATACCTCCTTATCTGACTGGAAGTGTAGCTTGGTCCCACTGTCCATCTTCTAGAGTAAGCTGCAGAGAGCAGAAAATGGGAAATGCAAGTCAAAAAAGCAGAAGCTAAGATTCAGATCTTAGAAGAGAAGCTGCAGAGCCTGACACAGCGTAGAGAGAAAAGTACTTTTGTAAAAATTTGCCTCAGGATACAGTCATATTCATGAAAAAAGGCTGCACATCTTAGGAAATATATAAACCTGGGAAGGCTCAAGCACTTTGTGAGAAGGTACATGGCATCATGGGTGTCAAGGTTGCCTTTTCGTTATTCCATTCACCTCAACTCGTCCAGTTTCTTCCTGAGAACTGAGTCAATGGCATCAGTTCCCAGAGGTGCTCCAAGCAAGACGCTTTGCGGGGGCAGTGACTGATGCTCCTGGTTGTCTTGATCTCGCTGCGTCGATCACTTGTTGATTGACCGAGATGATTTATAATTTGGATGGATTCAGGATGAGTCCCATTTCCTGTCCCCGTGTAATCACCTGTTCAAGATCATCTACGTATGTCGTGCCTAATAATTGAAACTTGTCGAATAGGCTGAACTCCCATAAAAATTAGTCATTTTCGATCCATTTTTTATAGAGATTGATAATGTTTTTTTCATTAACATCATTATAAAAATATTTATTTATTGACCAAACTAAAATTAGAAACCTACCCAAACCAAACTTAAACTAACGCCGGTTTGACAAGATAGGCCTAAAAATCAAGGGTCACATCTACCAAATAAGCAGACTGAATTTTTTTTTTATACCAAAAATCTGCGATAATGACTCAAAGTAATGTTCAATAGATTTAAACTGACATAATATATTTAATTGAATCTGGATAAAAATAAATTGTAGATTATGTTAGGTAAGGTTTCTAATTTAGGTTTAGTCCAAAACTCCAAATTTACATATCATTTTAATGAAAAATTATATTTTTCTGTCTGTAAAAGGAAACTCTGGGCTGTTATGAAAAATTGTTGTTTTTCACATTTTGGTTTACTAGCTAAGGTCTGTTGTCCTTCATAAGTTTACATCTAAGTTCTGCCTAATCTTGCCTGCACGTCAGTCATACTGCCCTCTTGTTTATGACCTTCTTTGTATATATTTGCTGTGGTCATTCTCACACTGCCATTCAATCAGCAGTTTGGGAGTTCCACTGCTGATTTATTATATATATTCTTCTTTAGGTCTTGCTTAAGTCTTCTTCATCTTATTTCAATACCAGTGACTTTATTCGTTATTCTTCCATAACCATCACAGGATCTAGCTCACTGGTAATTCAGTGCTTTTTACCTCGTAATTACTAACCTCATAATTTAAAGCCATTGTTACCTCATAGAATTCTTCCCGAATTTTCGGTTTAAGTGATTATATTCAGTTATCCCAAAATCTCTGGTCATAATAATTGAGGTTTAACGTTTTTTCCTGTTGTTGCTCTAGGTTTTTTTGATCGGGTCTTTTTCTTTACTTGTATGTTGATCTTGTATTGATGTTTTCCTCCTAACTTACTCTCACTTAATCTCTCTTAAACATAAGAACATAAGAAAAATAGGAATACTGCAGCAGGCCTACTGGCCCATGTGAAGCAGGTCCAAGTCTCCTACAGGCATAAGCAAGAAACAACCTATTACCAAACCAGTGCTTTCCTATATCCTTCCTAAATTTGATTTTTTTTCCACCTTAAAACCATTGCTGCAAGTCCTGTCTTGGCTATATATTTTTAGCACGCTATTTACATTCTCTCTTTTTATTCCTGTTTTCCATTTATACACCTCAATCATATCTTCCCTAATTCTAAGCCTTTCTAGAGAGTGCAGATTCAGGGCCCTCAGTCTATCCTCATAGGGAAGATTTCTGATACATGGAATCAACTTTGTCATCCTCCTTTGCATGTTTTCCAGAGCATTTATATCCATTCCGTAATACGGTGACCAAAATTGTGCAGCGTAATCTAAATGAGGCCTAACAAAGGATATATAGAGTTGAAGAACAACCTGAGGACTCCTTTTATTTATGCTTCTTGATATGAAGCCAAGAATTCTGTTCGCTTTATTGAGAACACTTTTGCACTTTTGTCTTGGTTTCAGATTACTGCTAAACAGAACTCCCAAATCCTTTTCGCAATCAGTAATATTAAGATCTATATTATTTAGTTTATATGTGGCATGGTTATTTTGGTGCTTCTTTAGCGTGCGGTCTACCAGCTCAGGTTAGGTTAGGTTAGGTAAGACTAGGTTAGATTAGGTTAGTTTACATTAGTAGGTTAGGTTAGGTTAGGTTAGATTAGGTTAGGTTAGGTTAGGTTAGGTTAGGTTAGGTTAGGTTAGGTTAGGTTAGGTTAGGTTAGGTTAGATTAGATTAGGTTAGGTTAGGTAAGGCTAGGTAAGGCTAGGTTAGGTTAGGTTAGGTTAGGTAAGGCTAGGTTAGGTTAGGTTAGGTTAGGGAAGGCTAGGTTAGGTTACGTTACGTTAGGTTAGATTAGGTTAGGTTAGATTAGATTAGGTTAAGTTAGGTAAGGCTATAAAAGGGCAATAACCTAACCTAACCTAGTAGACTGCACGCTAAAGTAGCACCGTTATTTTCCTCTCCAATGTTTAGAACTTTGTATTTGTCAATATTAACTGCATCTGCCACTTCTCCGACCACTGCATCAGTCTATTCAAATCTTCCTGGAGTGCTCTAATGTCCTCGTCAGAATGAATTGGACGGCCTATTTTGGTGCCATCGGCAAACTTGCTTATATCGCTATTTACTCCCTTATCTATGTCGTTTATGTACATTGTGAACAACAAGGGGCCCAATACTGACCCCTGTGGAACACCGCTCGTGACACTTTCCCACTATGATTTCTCCCCATTTATGCAAACTCTCTGGTGCCTATTTGTCAACCCTGCGTCTTTCCAGGAAAAAAATTCTCCATGTACCTTAATTTTCCCCAATAGTCTCTGATGTGGGACTCTATCAAAAGCCTTAATAAAGTCCATATACACAACGTCATATTCATTACCATGATCTACCTCCTCAAATACCTTTTGTAAATCCGTTCTGAGATTTATTATTCAATTTTATGCCTTTCAAGATGGCTACGAATTATTGATTCCATATTATTATTATTATAATCAAATAGAAGCGCTAAACCACAGGGGTTTATTGATTCCATAAATTATTGATTCCATAAATTTTCCCACTATGGAGGTTAGGCTTACTGGTCTATAGTTTGAAGCTAAGGGTCTGTCCACTTTCCACTTGTCTGGCACCATGCCAGTTTGTAGTAATATGTTGAGAAGATTAGCCAACGGTTTGCTAAGCTTCTCTTTACATTCATTTAGAACCCTTGTGTACAGTTCATCAGGGCCTGGGGATTTGTTAGGTTTCAATTTATCCATTTGTCTAATGACCGTGTGACTTGTGACCCTAATCGTGCATAGTTTATTATCGTCCTGTTCTACATAATTTATTATTTCTGGAATATCGCTAGTATCTTCCTGTGTAAAAACTGAGAGGAAGTAAGTGTTAAAAATTCTACATATTTCCTTATCACTGTCGGTGAGCTGACCGAGTAACTTTTGAGTGGCCATATCTTGTCCCTATTCTTACTTCCATATACCTGAAAGAGTTCTTTTGGGTTAGTCTTCGATTCCCTTGTACCTTTAACCTCTCTTTGCATTTCTTATTCCCTTTTTCGTTACTCTCTTTAAATGAATATATTGATTTCTTTACTGCCCCTCTCCTCTTTTGATTTACTTATATATGCCTCTCTTTTGACCAATGAGATGTTTTAATCAATTTGTTTGATCTGAATTCTCTTTTCGGAACGTAAGTTATCTGAACAGCTAGAACTATGCTCTGGAAAACGTCATATCGGCAACCATCACCACCTACCTGACCTATAGTCAGATTATTCCAGTTCAGCCTACCCAGGTAATATCTCAGTCCTATGAAATCAGCCAAGTGAAAATCAAGGACAGAGACTTGATTACCAATATTAGGGTAATTCTATGATATATTAAAATTGAGTGATTTGTGATCACTTTTCCCAAGCACATCATTAACCTCAAGATTATTAATTAGTGATTCCCTGCTGGCAGGTTATTTACTCTAGTTGGTTCTGTCACAAACTGTTTTAAAAAATAATCCTGAATCGTATCAAGAAAGTCACTTGATTCTAAATATTCTTTCAAATTGCTCCAGTCAATTTGTCTAAAGTTAAAATGCCTTATGAATTTCATCCAGCAATTTACACCACTTGCCCTAGACATCCGTTCATTACCCACTCCCTTTCTAGGCAAGATGCTACATATAATTGGGAACCCTTAGACCTAATTAAATCTATAGCTGACATGTACTTATCTAGCAGCTCTTCTCTTCTACCCTTCCCAATATCATTTCCACCAGCACTGAGACAGATAATGGTCTTGTTCCCATTACCTGACATGATATTATCCAACCAGTTAATTCTCATTATTTCTTTCATATTTACCATGGTCCTGTTTGCCCTGTATTTGCAATGTATTTGTTAATACTTTCTTGCTCGTAACTTCGACTTTGCAACTTTGAACTAAAATCTCACCTGAAACATTCATCACTAACTGGATCAAATGCTCTAAAAGCGAGACTAGTCTTAAATTGAATTGCTTTCTTCGTGAAACTTTACTGAAATCCTCAGCTGAAACCAATTTTTTACTGAAATAATGAGCCGAAACGAGTTCTCTCCTTGTGAATCTTGTCCTTGGCTGAATTAAAGACATATTTTTTAACAATTGTACCAAGCTGAAGCAAAGGCTTTCATGGGACAACTGGACTAAGCTGAAATAAAGACTTTTTCCTCGTGACACTTGTCCTAGGCTGAAACAAAGGCTCTCCTTGTGATTCTTCTCTTGCCTGAATGTCTCAGTGCGCTGTTGTGATCAGTGGTTCATTTAAGGTTCTAGTGGAAAGGTTATTAGCAGACTGTTTCAATGAAACACCAATGAGAACTCACATTGTCACCTCTCGTGTGTTTCAGTCTCATCGTTTCTTTTCTCTTTTCCTTGCTTCTTATTCCTTCTTCTACTAAGTGTTCAAACAACGAATTGCGATACTTGGCTCCTAGCAAAGAATATATTAGTCTACAATTATAATAATGGTTGAATTACCAACAAAATATTAGGTAAAATAACACAGATGCAACATTGTGACAACAAAGTTCATGGAGAGCGAAACGTTGCCACAATAAAATGTCACATTAGTTGCATGTGACCTTTAACTTAACAGTCTCCAGTTTGTTCGCGTCATTTACGGAGTAATCATATTCTACTCTGGTTGATTAAACTATGTCTTCCTCTGTCATATATGATTATATACATGACTGAATGTCTACTTCTCAATATCTGCTTAAAGAATACTCCTGATACTCGTGTTCTGTAATTAATTTGGTCTGACATTTCAAGCTTCTAATAGTTAAGTACACACAACGTCCTCAGTGAGCACAAAATAATCGTCAACAATTTTATTTGCCAAATGTTTCAAAATGCTTTTCTCAGTATGGAAATTTGACCTATTGTTCCCCTCGTTCTAATTTACACCAACCGTTTACAAACTTATTTCCTCTCCCTCTCTTGTCGAACACTAGAGGGCTTTTCCAGGTCATTCACTTCTCTTAAATCGCTTTTCAAAACGACACAATTCACTTTTTCTGCTAATATTAAAATGTTCAGTATTAACTGTGTGTATTTTAAGGTAAACATTAAAACAATTCAGCATTTTTTTTACTGCAATCTGGATTGAGCAGTTTCTTCATTATTTCACAATAAATATATTCAGAGAACATTTTACAGCAATCCTATATACACAATCTATTTCATTTATTTGTAATGTAGTGATAAACTGTTTGTCATAATTATTTAAAAATCTTTCATTTTTTTTAGAAGCAATCATATATTGTCATTAAATTCAAACATATATATATATATATATATAGGATGGGTTCAACCTCTGGTACAAATTGTGGGACCCATAGCCTCGGAGAAGTGGATAAAAAGGCTTCAAGGAAGAATATTTTGATTTCTTCCCGAAGTCATTTGAATATTCCACTCTCCCTTCCACCCATACCACAAGTCGGCCGTCTCCCACCGAGGCAGGGTGACCCAAAAAGAAAGAAAATTCCCAAAAAAGAAAATACTTTCACCATCATTCAACACTTTCACCTCACTCATACATAATCACTGTCTTTGTAGAGGCGCTCAGATACGACAGTTTAGAATAGTCCCTCAAAACTGTCACTATCCTAGATCCCTCCTTTAAAGTGCAGGTATTGTACTTCCCATTTCCAGGACTCAAGTCCGGCTAAATCTATAATAACTGGTTTCCCTGAATCCCTTCACTAAATATTACCCTGCTCATACTCCAACAGCTCGTTAGGTCCCAGAGACCATTCGTCTCCATTCACTCCTAACACGCTCACACACACTTGCTGGAAGTCCAAGCCCCTCGCCCACAAAACCTCCTTTACCCCCTCCCTCCAACCTTTCCGAGGACGACCCCTACCCCTACTTCCTTCCCCTACAGATTTATACACTCTCCAAGTCATTCTACTTTGTTCCATTCTCTCTAAATGACCAAACCACCTCAACAACCCCTCTTCAGCCCTCTGACTAATACTTTTAGTAAATCCACACTACCTCCTAATTTCTACACTCCGAATTCTCTGCATAATATTTACACCACACATTGCCCTTAGACAGGACATCTCCACTGCCTCCAGCCTCCTCATCACTGCAGCATTTACAACCCAAGGTTCACACCCAAATAGGAGTGTTGGTACCACTATACTTTCATACATTCCCTTCTTTGCCTCCATAGATAACATTTTTTGTCTCCACAGATACCTCAACGTACCACTCGTCTTTTTTTTCTTCATCAATTCTATGGTTAACCTCATCCTTCATAAACCCATCTGCTGACAAGTCAACTCCCAAATATCTGAAAACATTCACTTCTTCCATACTCCCTCTCTCCAATGTGATATTCAATTTTTCTTTATCTAAATCGTTTGATACATAAGAACATAAGAAAGAAGGAACACTGCAGCAGGCCTACTGGCCCATGCGAGGCAGGTCCAAGTCTCCCACCGGCTTAAGCCAATGCCCTGACCCAGCCAGGTCAGGTTACATTCACTTAATTAAGGAGCACGGCATCTGACCTAGTAGCACAAACTAGTCAGGTCCAACTCACACCCACCCGCACCCACTCATATATTTATCTAGCCTATTTTTAAAACTACACAACGTTTTAGCCTCTATAACTGTACTCGGGAGTTTGTTCCACTCATCGACAACTCTATTACCAAACCAATGCTTTCCTATATTCTTCCTGAATCTGAATTTATCCAACTTAAAGCCATTGCTGCGAGTCCTGTCAATACTAGATATTTTTAGCACGCTATTTACATCCCCTTTATTTATTCCTGTTTTTCATTTATACACCTCAATCATATCCCCCCTAATTCTACGCCTTTCTAGAGAGTGCAGATTCAGGGCCCTCAGTCTATCCTCATAGGGAAGATTTCTGATACATGGAATCAACTTAGTCATCCTCCTTTGTACATTTTCCAGAGCATTTATATACATTCTGTAATACGGTGACCAAAACTGTGCAGCATAATCTAGATGAGGCCTAACCAAGGATATATAGAGTTGAAGAACAACCTGAGGACTCCTATTATTTATGCTTCTTGATATGAAGCCAAGGATTCTGTTTGCTTTATTGCGAACACTTATGCACTGCTGTCTTGGTTTTAGATTACTGCTAACCAGAACTCCTAAATCCTTTTCGCAATCAGTAGTATTAAGATCTACATTATTTAGTTTATATGTGGCATGGTTATTGTCCTGTCCAATATTTAGAACTTTGCATTTATCTATATTAAACTGCATCTGCCACTTCTCCGACCACTGCATCAGTCTATTCAAATCTTCCTGAGTGCTCTAATGTCCTCATTTGAATGAATTGGACGGCCTATTTTGGTGTCATCGGCAAACTTGCTTATGTCGCTATTTATTCCCTCATCTATGTCGTTTATGTAGATTGTGAACAACAATGGGCCCAATACTGACCCCTGTGGAACACCACTTGTGACGCTTCCCCACTCTGATTTCTCCCCATTTATGCAAACTCTCTGCTGCCTATTTGTCAACCATGCCTCTATCCAGGAAAAAATTTCTCCTCCTATTCCGTGTGCCTTAATTTTCCTCAATAGTCTCTGATGTGGGACTCTATCAAAAGCCTTACTGAAGTACATATACACAATATCATATTCATTACCATGATCTACCTCCTCAAACACCTTAGTGAAAAAAGTTATTAAATTTGTAAGGCAAGAACGCCCTTTTGTAAAACCGTGCTGAGATTCGTTGAACAATTTATGCTTTTCAAGATGGCTGCGAATTGCCTCGGCTATTATTGATTCCATAAATTTTCCCACTATGGAGGTTAGGCTTATTGGTCTATAGTTCGAAGCTAAGGACCTGTCTCCTGCTTTGAAAATAGGTATTACATTTGCAATTTTCCACTTATCTGGCACCATGCCAGTTTGCAGTGATATGTTGAAAAGATTAGCCATAGGTTTGCTAAGCTCTTCTTTACATTCCTTTAGAACCCTTGCATACAGTTCATCAGGGCCTGGGGATTTGTTAGGTTTTAATTTATCCATTTGTCTAAGGACCATGTCACTTGTGACCCTGATCGTGCATAGTTTACTATCGTCCTGGTCTACATAATTTATTATTTCTGGAATATCGCTAGTATCTTCCTGTGTAAAAACTGAGAGGAAGTGTTAAAAATTCTACACATTTCCTTATCACTGACGGTGAGCTGACCTGAGTAACTTTTGAGTGGGCCTATCTTGTCCCTAATCTTACTTTTGCATACCTGAAAAAATCCTTTTGGGTTAGTTTTCGATTCTCTTGCAACTTAAACCTCATAGTCTCTTTTTGCTTTTCTTATTCCCTTTTTTATTTCTCTCTTTAACTGAATATATTGATTACTTAATTGGCCTTCTCATCTTTTGATTCGCCTATATATGCCTCTCTTTTGACCAATGAGATGTTTTAATCTATTGTTCATCCATTTAGGATCATTTTTGTTTGATCTGATTTCCCTATTAGGAACATAAGTTGTCTGAGCAGCTAGAACTATTCTCTGGAAAACGTCATATCGGCAATCACCACCTACCTGACCCACTGTCAGGTCATTCCAGTTCAGCCCACCCAGGTAATTTTTCAGTCCTATGAAATCAGCCAGGCGGAAGTCAGGGACAGAGACTTGATTGTCATTATTAGGGTAATTCCATGATATATTAAAACTGAGTGATTTGTGATCACTTTCCCCAAGCTCATCATTAACCTCAAGATTATTAATTAGCGATTCCCTGCTGGCAAGAACCAAGTCTAGCAGGTTATTTCCTCTAGTTGGTTCTGTCACCAACTGTTTCAAAAACAATCCTGAATCGTATCAAGAAAGTCACTTGACTCTAAATTTCCTGTCAAATTGCTCCAGTCAACTTGTCTAAAGTTGAAATCTCCCATTAGCACAACATTTTCATATGCAGATGCCTTACGAATTTCATCCCATAATAGTTTACTGCACTCCCTATCAAGATTTGGGGGCCTGTAAATCACACCCAAGATAAGTTTTACACGGCCTTAAAGAAGCTGTAACCAAACAGATTCAGTGGCTGACGCTTCTAATTTTATATCATGTCTAACACAACAGTTTAAATTGTCTCTGACATACATCGCTACTCCACCACCCTTCCTGTTGACCCTATCAGTGTGGAATAATTTATAGCCTTGTATGTGACATTCAGAAGGCAACTCTCTATCTTTCAGATTGAGCCAGGTCTCTGTTATAGCAATAATATCTATGTTTCCTGCACTTGCAATTAATCTTAACTCATCTATCTTATTTCTTACACTCCTGCTATTAGTATAGTAAACCTTAAGGGAGCTAGTCTCTTGTTTCCCTCTACTGTCTCCCTTTGTTTGCTGACCTGATCCATTGTCTTTATTTGTAAATTTATGATGAATTCCTTTTATAAATTTACTGTTTTCAGCCTTAGTGTTGCAAACTGACTGTTTCCCACATACACCCATACCTCTATCCTCTATCAGTTTAAAATCCTAGGCATGTCAGCAATGGCCCTCTCAATCGAGTTGGCAAGTGCTTCCACCCCTGTCACAGAGAGATGTACCCCATCCCTTGCATACATATCATGTTTGCCATAAAAGTTGTCCCAGTTGTCAATGAATGGGACTGCAAGTTCCTTGCAGTATCTGTCTAGCCAGCAATTTACACCAATTGCCCTAGACAACCATTCATTTCCCACTCTCCTTCTAGGCAAGATGCTACATATAATTGGGACCCCTCCCTTGGACTTAATTAGCTCTATAGCTGACCTGTACTTATCTAGCAACTCTTCCCAATATCATTTCCACCAGCACTGAGACAGATAATGGGCTTGTTCCCATTACCTGACATGATATTATCCAACCTGTTGACTATGTCACCAACACCAGCTCCAGGGAAGCACACCCTCTCTCTCACCTTCTTATTCCTATTACAGAAAGCACGGTCCATATATCTTACCTGTGAGTCACCTACCACAAGAATTCTCTTACCTCTATTAGCAGGGGAAGTAGTACCTTTACCTTCACTGCCCACTGAAGTACACTCATCCTGAATAACAGAGAAGTTATTTCCTACCTTTAAATCTTCTCTCTTAACTTTCCTTATTTTGATGCTCCTCCATTACTGGGTACCACTCGCCACTCGCTAACTACTGAAGTACACTCGTCCTGGAGAACAGAGAATCGATTTCCTACCTTCACATCTTCTCTGTTAACCTTCCTTATCTTCCTTCTTCCTGCTTCCTGAACCACTTGCCACTTAAAGCGGCTGCCACTCTCACTGTTGGTAACCATTTCCTCCTTACCAGCTCCAACCATCTCACATTCACTCCCACACCCATCTAGGCGAAGCTTCAGCCTCCTATTTTCCTCCTGAAGAGGTAGAACCTCCTTCTTCAACACTTCAACCTGAGATTCTAACACACTGCAGCTAGCCATGTGCTCGGTATCACCCCACGCTAATTCCCAGACAGCTTAGGACAGGTATGACCACACGTGACCACTGACCTCAGCCTCATCACCTTACTTTTATCTTTGTTCATTTTCAACTTTCTACTTTTACACACTCTCCCAAACTCGTCCACTAACCTTTGCAACTTTTCTTTAGAATCTCCCATAAGCACAGTATCATCAGTAAAAAGTAACTGTGTCAACTCCCATTTTGTACTTGATTCCTCATAATTTAATCCCACTCCTCTCCCCAACACCTTAGTATTTACTTCTTTTACAACCCCATCTATAAATATATTAAACAACCATGGTGACATTACACATCCCTGTCTAAGACCTACTTTTACAGGGAAGTAATCTCCCTCTCTCCTACACACCCTAACCTGAGCCTCACTATCCTCATAAACACTCTTTACAGCCTTCAGTAACTTACTACCTATTCCATACACCTGCAACATCTGCCACATTGCTCCCCTATCCACTCTATCATATGCCTTTTCTAAATCCATAAATGCAATGAAAACTTCCCTACCTTTATCTAAATACTGTTCACATACATGCTTCAATGTAAACACTTGATCTACACATCCCCTACCTACTCTAAAACCTCCTTGCTCATCTGCAATCCTACTCTATCTTACCTCAAATTCTTTCAATAATAACCCTACCATACACTTTACCTGGTATACTCAGTAAACTTATTCCCCTATAATTTTTACAATCACTTTTGTCACCCTTCCCTTTATATAAAGGAACTACACACGCTCTCTGCCAATCCTTAGGTACCTACCCCTCTTTTCCATATATTTAACAAAAATACCAACCACTCCAACACAATATCTCCCCCTGCTTTTAACATTACTGTCATGATCCCGTCAGTTCCAGCTGCTTTACCCCCTTTCATTCTACATAATGCCTCACGCACCTCCTCCACACTCACATCTTGCACTTCCTCACTCCTAAAAGATGTTATACCTCCCTGGCCAGTGCATGAAAGTACCGCCTCCCTTTCATCATCGACATTTAAAAGTTTCTCAAAATATTCCCGCTATCTACCCAATACCTCCAGCTCCCCATCTACTAACTCCCTAATCTGTTTTTAACTGACAAATCCATTCGTTCCTTAGGCTTTTTTAACTTGTATATCTCACTCCAAAACTTTTTCTTATTTTCAACAAAATTTCTTGACAGTGCCTCTCCCACTCTTTCATCTGCTCTCCTTTTGCACTCTCTCACCACTCTCTTCACCTTTCTTTTACTCTCCAAATACTCTGCTCTTCTATTAACACTTTTTTTTATAAAAACCTCTCATAAGCTACCTTTTTCTCTTTTATCACACCCTTTACTTCATCATTCCACCACTCACTCCTCTTTCCTCCTGCACCCACCCTCCTATAGCCACAAACTTCTGCCCCACATTCTAATACTGCATTTTTAAAACTATCCCAACCCTCTTCAACCCCCCCACTATTCATACTTTCATTTACCCACCTTTCTGCCAATAGTTGCTTATATCTCACCCTAACTTTCTTCTCCCTTAGTTTATACACTTTCACCTCTCTCTTACTTCTTGTTGCCATTTTCCCTATGTCCCATCTACCTCTTACTCTAACTGTAGCTACTACTAAATATTGGTTCGATATATCCGTTGCCCCTCTATAAACATGTACATCCTGAAGCCTACCCATCAACCTTTTATCCACCAAAACATAATCTAACAAACTACTTTCATTATGTGCTATATCATACCTTGTATACTTATTTATCCTCTTTTTCATAAAATATGTATTACTTATTACAAAACCTCTTTCTACACATAGCTCAATTAAAGGCTCCCCATTTTCATTTACCCCTGGCACCCCAAATTTACCTACTACTCCCTCCACACCAGCTTTACCCATTTTAGCATTAAGATCCCCAACCACAATTACTCTCTCACTTGGTTCAAAACTCCCCACACACTCACTCAACATTTCCCAAAATCTCTCTCTCTCCTCTACACTTCTCTCTTCTCCAGGTGCATAAACACTTACTATAACACTTACTATAATTTACTAAAACAACACTGCACTAACCAATGACTCGAACCCATGTTGTACTGGCCTGCCTGTGGTGAGCGAGAACCACATGATGCTTTAACTCCAGGACCACCAAATCCTACAAAGATGGCGCAGCCAGCAGAGATACGGTGGTGTGGGAGCTTCTAAGCTATATATATATATATATATATATATATATATATATATATATATATATATATATATATATATATATATATATATATAGTATATATATATATTACAGTTTCACTCTCAACCGCTTCAATTTCACTCTTGAATTGCTTCCTAACATCCCTGCGACTCGTATGTGTTATCAACTTCCAGCTAGGCCCTCGTGTTCTTGTTTCCTGTCAAACAATCTGTCCTTATCCACCCAATAAGTTCCACTCAGAAATTTGTATGTTATCACATTACCCCAAGCTCTTCTTTCGTATAGTGTCATCAGGGTAAGATTCCTTAATTTTTTTTAAGAGAGCACACCTCTTAGCTCTGGGACTAGTCTTGTTGTGAATGTCTGCAGTTTCTTGACACTTTGACTGGGTGTGGGTTCCACACACACTTATGGAGATATGTTCGGTACATAACTCGTTCCGAGGTCTTTCTGCTTAAGGAAGGTTTACAACCTTATTCCCTTGAGCCTTTAGTACGTCTGCAGTCTTTATCCATCTGCAAATTTCATAACTTTGCACTTGCTGTTGCTAAATTCCAGTAGTCACTTGTGAGACCAGACCTGCAGTTGGTCCAGGTTCACCTGCAAACTTTCCTGGTCCTCATCTGCTTGTATTCTTCTCATTAGTTTCACGTCATCTACGAACAGGGTTACCTCTGACTCTATCGCTTTCGCCATGTCTTTTACGAATATCAGAAATAGTAAGCGCGCGTGCATGTGTGTAATCACCGTTGCAGGGGTCGAGTCAAAGCTCCTGGCCCACCTCTTCACTGGTTGCTACTGGATCACTCACTCCCTGCTCTGTGAGCTTCAACATACCTCTTCTTAAAGCTACGTATGGATCCTGCCTCCACCACCTCACTTTCCAGACTATTCCACTTCCTGACAACTTTGTGACTGAATGAAATACTTCCTAACATCTCTGACTCATCTGAGTTCAACTTCCAATTGTGATCCCTTGTCGCTGTGTCCCATCTATAGAACATCTTATCTCCGTTCACCTTGTACTTTAGTGTCGTAAGGTCAATTTCCCTTAACCTCTCCTCGTAGCACATGCCCCATAGCTCCGGGACTAGTCCCGTTGCAAACCTTTGCATTTTCTTAATTTTTCTGACGTGCTTACCCAGGTGTGGGTTCCAAACTGGTGCTGCATACTTTAATATAGACCTGACGTACACGGTGTACAGAGTCCTGAACTACTCCTTACCTAGATATCGGAAAGTTATTCTTAGGTTTGTTAGTCGCCCATATGCTGCAGCAGTTATTTGGTTGATTTGCGCCTCAGGAGATATGTTCGGCATTATATTCACCCCAAGATCATTTTTTCTTGAGTGAGGTTTGTAGTATTTGGCCCCTTAGGCTGTATTCTGTATGCGGTCTTCTTTGACCTTCCCCGATCTTCATGACTTTGCACTTGGCTGATTTGAACTCCAGGAACCAGTTGCTAGACCAGGAATATAGCCTATCCAGATCCCTTTGTAGTCCTGCCTGGTCCTCCTTCGAATGAATTCTCCACATTAACTTCACATCTTCATCTTTTGCACTAATCTCTTGTGAAGAACTGCGTAAAAGCCTTTATAAAGTCCAAGAAAATTCAATCTACCCACCCCTCTCTCTCTAGTCTTACTGCTGTCACCTTGTCAAGAACTCCAGGAGGTTTGTGACACAGGATTTCCCGTACTTGAATCCATGCTGGTTGTCCCAGATTAGCTCATTCCTTTCTAGGTGCTCCACCACTTTTCTCCTGATAATCTTCTCCATGACTTTACATACTATGCATGTCAGTGACACTGGTTTGTAGTTTAATGCTGTATGTCTTGTGAGCTCTCCTCCTTCCTTCTTCAGCCTGATTACCCGGTTCTTTCGCTGTTATGTCATTTTCGTATTGTCGCTGGGCCTCCTTCCTTACCTGTGCATATTCATTTCTGGCTCTTCGACTACTCTCCTTATTCTCCTGGGTCCTATGCCTCCAATACTTCTTCCATTCTCTATTGCATTTTTTTGTGTGTGTGTGTGTGTGTGTGTGTGTGTGTGTGTGTGTGTGTGTGTGTGTGTGTTTGCGTGTGTGTTTGTTTTTGGGTTTTGAATACAGTTAATGCTCAAGGTATATCAATGGACAAAGCAATTTTGAATTTCGTAATCAACTGTTGGACAAGAAGGTTTCTATAGAATTTTTATTCCTAATTGTTTTAGAATTCCTGAACTCTGATTCCCTTGTTCAAAAAAGAATACGCTTTTCTGAATTGACCATCAAAG
>WNWK01004807.1:87500-132151 GCA_009830355.1 Cherax destructor
TTATTTCAAATATCTTTAACTCAGACAAATCAACAGAAACTGTACCAAATACTTGCAAATATAGAAAAATCAGTTGTGACACAACGTTCAGAGTTATCATACACGTATAATAGTGTTGCAGAGTTTTGCAATAATTTGTTGTACCAGTATAAATATCGTAAACCCCTTGCACTATGAATGAATCCAATTATTATCGAAGATAATTAGTGCAGTGCGACGTTCATTTATTTTTTCTCTAAAGGTTTCTCTAAGGGATTTATTCTTCTTCGAAATTTATTGACTATTTGCGAAGCTCCCTTTTGAAAAGTTGTGCGCGTTACCTGTGAAGAATGACTCCGACAGCTTTCTTATGAGAAAAACGAAGGATATTCACAGACTTCAGGAAAAAAGAAGAGAACCTATAAAACAACGCTGAATTGTACGAGAGTAACAAAGGCCCCACAACACACGAGATAAATAGAAGTTTCCGAGTAGCATAACTGGACAAAATGTTCCTTGGAAAATAAAAATGGATGGCGCATGCAGTGCTCCAGAGATTCCAAGAGATGATTGTAAATATTGATCACACTGAAGCTCATGTAGTTCTAGACACAAATAACTCGCACATAGGATAAAGTTATGACGACGTTCCGGACCGACCTGGACCATTTACTAGTCACGGTATTGTGCATTTTTGTTCTTCATGAAGTTATTATTCTAGACGACGACAAAAATAAAAACAACTTATCATCAACTTACTACAGCATGCCATTACATCGTCAACCAGCAAGTGTTGACCACTAAATATGACGTCTTAACTAAACAGTCAGAAGATTATGCCAGAGAACCGATTAATGTTTTTTCAGTTAATTTAAATGAGAAAAATTGACTCAGCATACGAACATTTCAGGATACGAACAAGGTCACGGAACGGATTAAGTTCGTAAGCCGAGGTTCTACTGTATATACAGTCTCAGTCGATCAAGAAATTAGAGTTCACCGACTATATAATCTATTCCATAAGATTAATTTTTTTTTTTAGCAAAACTAAATACAAACCAGTTTCATTGCAATTCGTTTGCTATTGAATAAATAAAAATATACCAAACATATTTTTATAACTATTTTTATTATATACAAAAATATTGAATGTTCTTTGCATTTAATGACTTTTTCAAATTAACCAAGATATTTAAATTAATATTTATAAGTAAACGTATTGTAAATGCTATATTTATATTGTAAATGATAAAATAATCTAATAATTTATTTTCTACTAAATCAATATTGACTAGCTGAATAAATTCGTGTGTACAGTATTGTGTAGTATCTATTATAGCACATATATAAGTAGCTGGGAGAAGCTGAAGGTAAAGCTGCATCAGCACTGTGTTACTCATACGGGTTTAGTGCTGATTTTTAAAGAATAATAATAATAATTTAAAAATGTTTACAATTGTTCTTATTTAATGTATTGTATCCTGAACTAAATAAAAATTTCTCCTCATGACTCTTGGATCTTGCTCACTGGAGGGGAACACTGGAATAGAACACTGGAGGGGAACACTGGAATAGAACACTGGGTTGAGACATATGCAACATATGGGAATCTTTATTTAGGAAACGTTTCGCCACACAGTGGCTTCATCAGTCCAATACAAAGCAGAAAGGTGTAAGGAGAGGAGGAGTTTGAGGTAATACAGTCCTTTAAGAAACTTCAAAAATGTTGTACTCAAGAAAACAAAAAGCTGGGACACTCTTAAGAACTCAAATGGCTGTTATGTGAGAGAGAGTAACTAGCAGAATGTTGCTGTTGTAACCTGGAACTCCAGTATTAGTCTTGTGACTGGCCAGGTTAGTGGCCGGACAGGCAAGTAAACACGGGTGTATAGTTAAGTGATAACTGAAATGAAATGAATATTTGGGAGGTGCGTGAAGAGAAGAAACTCTGTCTCAGTAGTCGAATGAGTCCTATGGGAACCCATAGCATGTTAAAAGTAGGACATGTAGTAGTAGTAGTAAATTTAATAAAATTATCAGAAGTATTAATTTGGGTAAATCTCTTCAAGTGCATTTCCTTGCAGTGTGTCCAGAGTAAGTACAGGGAGGTCAGAGTGTCTTTTGCTATACTCCTGTCCGAACAGAATTAACAATACCTACTATGTGTGTTAGGTATTGAAGTGGAAGCAGTTAATGTTTGGACTGCATCGTGTGTTTACACCCACATGACTATTGCTGTGTCCCCCCACCAGATAAACTCTAAAATAGTTCACTAGTAATACGAAAAATAATAAATTAATAGTCCATTACTCATGCAAACTTCCAGATATAGGTCACTGCGATCGTAGATATCCGCTCGATACCCGCAGATAATTGCTCGATACCCGCAGATAATTGCTCGATACCCGCAAATAATTGCTCGATACCCGCAGATAATTGCTCGATACCCGCAGATAATTGCTCGATACCCGCAGATAATTGCTCGATACCCGCAGATAATTGAATTTTCATAACATCAAGACGCATAAGTCGTCTGAAAGACGTTAGAAGTGAAACTAAACCCTGAAAGACCTTACTAGTGATACTAAACCCTAAAAGACCTTACTAGTGATACTAAACCCTGAAAGACCTTACTAGTGATACTAAACCCTGAAAGACCTTACTAGTGATACTAAACCCTGAAAGACCTTACTAGTGATACTAAACCCTGAAAGATGTTACTAGTGAAACTATACCCAGAAAGACGTTACTAGTGAAACTAAACCCTGAAAGATGTTACAAGTGAAACTAAACTGACTCAGTATTAAGGTGTTTCGAGGAGGCTACTGTAGTGGTGTTACTGCTGGTGTGCTCCAGAGGAAGGGACACCATAGAATATTTGCTTCAACAGTGATCCTCAGGCGCCTCTGACCAGATTAGAGTATGACCAATCAACTCGTTGTAAGATCCTGTTGGTGGTTAAAGGGAGGTTATTGTAGGTGGTTCAGGGAGGATATGTAGGGTTCAGGGAGGTTATTGTAGTGGTTCAGGGAAGTTATTGTAGGTGGGCAGGTGCTAATATGGTGCTTTAGGGGTAGGTGCTGAAGAGGTGCAGTTACTGTAAGAGGTGAAAGGGAGGATACTGCAAGAGGTGCAAGGGAGGATACTGCAAGAGGTGCAAGGGAGGATACTGCAAGAGGTGCAACGGAGGATACTGCAAGAGGTGCAAGGGAAGATACTGTATGTGGTGAAAGGGAGGATACTGCAAGAGGTGCAAGAGACCGTATGTTTTTTTTTCAAGTTATTTGCAAATCTCAAACTATTTTTTTTACTCATCATTTTAATTATAGTGATTTCCATCAAATTTACATTTATTAATAACTACTTGCCACCATCTTCACAGTACAAAAAATGTATTAATAAGGTATGTAAAACTATGCAAAATATTTTTCACATCCTACAATACATTTCCACAATTTGTTCATTAGAAACGGCTGCAAGTGGCAGCAAATCATGACGAAAGGGAAAATATCCCCAACATTTATGCCGATGCAGATGAGTGGTTCTTAGTTAGGCAAGTACCTAAAGGGGAGAGCAGCACCACTCTCAGAGAAGACACCACCACTCTCAAAGAGCAGCACCCCTCTCGAGAAGAGCACCACCACTCTCAGAGCAGAGAGAGCACCACCACTCTCAGAGAAGAGCACCACCACTCTCAGAGAAGAGCACCACCACTCTCAGAGAAGAGCACCACCACTCTCAGAGAAGAGCACCACCACTCTCAGAGAAGAGGCCCCAGCAACTAAACACTAAACAACTCGAAAAACACTAATGCATAAAGGTGAATAATTGTAAGAGGTGATGTGATTGTACTGTAGATGCTGCTACAGGAGCACTGTAGGTGGTGCAAGTGGTGTAGTAGAAGCGGGTACTGTATATTGTGTAGGAGTAGGTACTTACGTGATGCACGTACCATAGATGGTGCTGAGAAGGTACTATACGGTGAAACAGAGTTGAATATTGTAGGTATTGTAAGAGAATGTACTGTAAGTGGTACATGTACTGTAGGTGGTGTAGGAGAGGGTACTGTTGGTTTTAGAGGGACCAGTACTGTTGTGAGTGCAGGTACTGTAGGTAGAACAAGGGGAAGGTACTGTATCGGTCCCAGGTTCTGTGTGGGGTTGATGGTGCCGGGATGGAGGTGGTTGATGGTGCCGGGATGGAGGTGGTTGATGGTGCCGGGATGGAGGTGGTTGATGGTGCCGGGATGGAGGTGGTTGATGGTGCCGGGATGGAGGATAGGAGGTGGTTGATGGTGCCAAGATGGAGGATAGGAGGTGGTTGATGGTGCCGGATGGAGGATAGGAGGTGGTTGATGGTGCCGGGATGGAGGATAGGAGGTGGTTGATGGTGCGGGATGGAGGATAGGAGGGTTGATGGTGCGGGATGGAGGATAGGAGGTGGTTGATGCGTAGCTGGTACAATAGGTAGGTAGTTATGTGAACAGGAAGGATAGAGGGGTTGATGGTGACAGATGCAGGAAGAGTGGTCGATGCCGTTACGGAATGAGGATAGGAGGTGGTTGATGGTGACGGGATGCAGGATAGGAGGTGGTTGATGGTGACGGGATGCAGTATAGGAGGTGGTTGATGGTGACGGGATGCAGGATAGGAGGTGGTTGATGGTGACGGGATGCAGGATAGGAGGTGGTTGATGGTGACGGGATGCAGGATAGGAGGTAGCGATGCTGTAGGTGGTTTAGTGAAAGGAAGCATTCTGTAGCTGGTACAAATTGGTACGTACTGTATTTGGAACAGGAAGGTCCATCCCAGCAGGGGTTACAGATGCACGAGAAGTCAGTGTCCAGCATCCCGTTCACGCAACTGAAACAAAAGAATATCTATGGATTTATCATGTAATTACTTAATAGAGTGCTAATCGATATTAAAAAAAATGTATTTACTCTCGTATGTGTACATGTATACTTTTACAGTGCAGTTGTAACACCTGGTCACAGACCGGGTCGCGGGGGCGTTGACCCTCGGAACCCTCTCCAGGTATACAGTGTGTGGGTAGATGTCTCAGATCTAAAAGAAGCATCACTTGCAGGCCCGCACACAAGCTCACACACCCCAGTGGCGGACAACGAAGGGGCGGGGCCAGGAGCTGAGTCTCGACTCCTGCAACCAAAATTAGGTGAGTACACACACTGTACTGTAAGAAGGCTTTTGACACAGTTCCACATAAGAGATTAGTGCAAAAGTTGGAGGACCAGGCAGGTATAACAGGGAAGGCATTGCAATGGATCAGAGAATACCTGACGGGAAGGAAACAGCGAGTCATGGTACGTGACGAGGTGACAGACTGGGCGCCTGTGACGAGTGAGGTGCCACAGGGGTAGGTCTTAGGACCGGTACTGTTTCCGGTATATGTGAATCACAGGACGGAAGGAATAGACTCAGAAGTATCCCTGTTTGCAGACGATGTGAAGCTAATGAGACTTCAATCGGACGAGGACCAGGTAGGACTACAAAGGGATCTGACAGGCTGGAAGCCTGGTCCGGCAAGTGGCTCCTAGAGTTCAACCCCACCAAGTGCAAAGTCATGAAGATCGATGAACGGCAAAGAGGACCGCAGACAGAGTACAGTCTAAGGGCCAAGGCCTGCAAACCTCACTCAAGGAAAAGGATCTTAGGGTGAGCATAATACCGAGCATATCTCCTGAGGCGCACATCAACCAAATAATTGCTTCAGCATATGAGGGACTAGCAAACCTAAGAATAGCGTTCCGACACATCAGTAAGGAATAGTTCAGGACTCTGTACATAGTGTACGTCAGACCCATACTGGAATATGCATCACCAGTTTGAATCCACACCTGATCATGTACGTCAAGAAATTAGAAAACAATCAAAGGTTTGCAACGAGACTAGTCCCGGAGCTAAGGGGCATGTCCTACGAGGATACTGGAAGACAGGAGAAAGATTGCTAAGAGATGGACGTACATATAATAAACCAAATTAAAGAAGATGATACAATGCAAGGATAAGAGATTTTCTAAATGAAATCCGGAGGGACAATGAAATTGAATTGTCAGACAATCCATGAGATGATGGAGGGCCTAGCCAGAAATTGCCTAGAGGGAATCACAAATTTTCATACCAATCAGGAGGGAAGAGAAGAGAAGGGGAAAATATAGTGGAATCCAGTGGTTTAATCAAAGCTATACAGACTCCAAACGAATGAGTAAAGGATGATGGTGAATAGTTCAGAACACAGAGTATAACAGAGAATACAGAAAGAAAATTAATCACAATGTTGGTGGCGCTTGTGACTTGATTTGTTTGAAATCGTGTTATTGTGATTTCGTGAGTCGTGAATAACTAGGAAGTCATGAATTGCTAGGAATGACTATGCAATGATGTGAAGGGAATCTGGTAGTCAGTTTAAGAATGACATGCCAGCAAAGACCAAACCATAGACGAAACTACAACAGTCACTCAAAAAGGAACACGACTGTAAAGAACCAAATAATAAGGTTGAAGAAGAAGATGGAGGATTTCTCAACGAAGACGATAGAGATATTTACAAAAAAAATGAAGCAGAAGAATCAAGGAGGTATTCACTGAGGAGACATAGATGATGGCAGAAAACAGTGTTGAAAGGTCTAATCAGTAGTAATTAAAGAAATTCACCCATCAAGGGAAGAAGTGAAGAAACGTCCACGTTAAAAATGATTTGGTGTAACAGTATATAAACATGGATGCTGAAAGAAGAAAGAAGAATCGTGAGACAAAAGCGCAGATGTGCATCACATCATAAGAGAAAACTATAAAACAGCAGGAAAACTGTAAGTGTTGGCTCAATATATAAGCAATGGGACGGAGAAGAGGCATTGAATTACTGATCAGTATCATTGACAATATACTTTGTTGAGTATTTGAAGAGAAATTCAGGAAAATGTAAGTTCAACCCCTAAAGAGGAGGGATTTTTTTTTTACGTTAAATCAAGTTGCAAGAAAAGATAGCTTCCTATCAGCCAGACAACTGACTGTGTTGTCGACAATGACAACACAGTTTCTTCACTAACACCCTGCAACAAAGAACAATTTGTTTTTCTTATTTAAGCAACACCACTGGCGGCAACAGCAACAACGGCTGCTCCTAATTTTTTTTTACAGTCCTCTGGGTCGATCCAAGCTCCAGTGATGGCTTAATTACAAGCACTGCTACACTGACATACATAAAGCCTATAGTGACCCAAGAAAAGTGACGGTGGTGACAACAAACTGACCAAATAGTGTATAAGAGGACGGTCGGCATTCAAACACCAGCCCAGCTACCAGACGCACAACCAGCCAAGGATGTTTTTTCCAGTAGCTGGCGTCCATATCAACTGCACCAGTGTACAATGGGAAGGTAACAAAGGTGAAAACGCTTTATCTAGCAACAAAACTACAAGGAAACTGTCAGGTTGTGGTGGCGTTTTTTTCCCTCGGTGCCAAACTGGGGGATGGAAGTAAACATTTAAACATGGCTGATACATCACCTCTAGCTCAGGACCAGTCAACAGGACGCAGCCCCACTAGATGGGATCGAGGACGCTTTAGACGGATAACGCCATCGATTATAACTTTTTATCCTGCCACGATGGAAATAGGTTAGAAGTGTGAAGGGAGAATCGGGACTGTGAAGTGCTGTGTGTGGGGTGAGGGGTGTAGTGGGTTTGTGAAGCAAGGGGACAGGTGAGGGGTGTTTACCTGGAGTTTACCTGGAGAGAATTCCAGGGGTCAACGCCCCCGCTGCCCGGTCTGTGACCAGGCCTCATGTTGGACCAGAGCCTGATCAACCAGGCTGTTACTGCTGGCCGCACGCAGTCCAACGTACGAACCACAGCCTGGCTGGTCAGGTACCGACTTTAGGTGTCTGTCCAGTGCCTGCTTGAAGACAGCCAGGGGTTTGTTGGTAATCCCCCTGATGTATGCTGGGAGGCAGTTGAACAATCTTGGGCCCCTGACACTCATTGTGTTGTCCCTCAACGTGCTAGTGGCACCCCTGCTCTTCATTGGGGGATGTTACATCGCCTGCCGAGGCTTTTGCTTTCGTAGGGAGTGATTTTCGTGTGCAAGTTTGGTACTAATCCCTCGAGAATTTTCCACGTGTATATAACAATGTATCTCTCCCGCCTGCGTTCTAGGGAGTACAGGTTTAGAAACTTCAAGCGTTCCCAGTAATTGAGGTGGTTTATCGCAGTTATGCGTGCGGTGAAGGTTCTCTGCACATTTTCAAGGTCAGCAATTTCACCCGCCTTGAAAGGTGCAGTTAGTGTGCAGCAATATTCCAGCCTTGATAGAACAAGTGATTTGTAAAGTGTCAACATGGGCTTTGCATCCCTGGTTTTGAATGTTCTCATTATCCATCCTGTCATTTTTCTAGCAGATGCGATTGCTACGGTGTTATGGTCCTTGAAGGTGAGATCCTCTGACATGATCACTCCCAGGTCTTTGACATTAGTTTTTCGCTCTATTGTGTGGTTGGAATTAGTTTTGTACTCCGATGAGATTTTAATTTCCTCACGTTTTCCGTATCTGAGTAATTGAAATTTCTCATCATTGAACTTCATATTGTTTTCTGCAGCCCATTTAAAGATTTGGTTTATGTCTGCTTGGAGTCTTGCAGTGTCTTCAACGGTGGACACTGTCATGCAGATTCGGGTGTCATCTGCAAAGGAAGACACAGCACTGTGGCTTATATCCCTGTCAATGTCCGATATGAGGATGAGGAACAGGATGGGAGCGAGTACTGTGCCTTGTGGAACAGGGGTGTAGTGGGTTTGTGAAGCAAGGGGACAGGTGGGGGGTGTAGTGGGTTTGTGAAGCAAGGGGACAGGTGAGGGGTGTAGTGGGTTTGTGAAGCAAGGGGACAGGTGGGGGGTGTAGTGGGTTTGTGAAGCAAAAGAACAGGTGAGGGGTGTAGTGGGTTTGTGAAGCAAGGGGACAGGTGAGGGGTATAGTGGGTTTGTGAAGCAAGAGGACAGGTGAGGGGTGTAGTGGGTTTGTGAAGCAAGGGGACAGGTAGGGGTGTAGTGGGTTTGTGAAGCAAGGGGACAGGTGAAGGGTGTAGTAGGTTTGTGAAGCAAGGGGACAGGTGAGGGGTGTATTGGGTTGGAAGCAAGTGGACAGATGAGGGTGTATTGGGTTTGTGAAGCAAGTGGACAGGTGAGGGTGTAGTGGGTTTGTGAAGCAAGGGGACAGGTGAGGGTGAGTGGGTTTGTGAAGCAAGGGACAGATGAGGGTGTATTGGGTTTGTGAAGCAAGTGGCAGGTGAGGGGTGTAGTGGGTTTGTGAAGCAAGGGGACAGGTGAGGAGTGTAGTGGGTTTGTGAAGTAAGGGGACAGGTGAGGGGTGTAGTGTGTTTGTGAAGCAAGAGGACAGATGAGGGGTGTAGTGGGTTTGTGAAGCAAGGGGACAGGTGAGGGGTGTAGTGGGTTTGTGAAGCAAGGGGACAGATGAGGGGTGTATTGGGTTTGTGAAGCGAGTGGACAGGTGAGGGGTGTAGTGGGTTTGTGAAGCAAGGGGACAGGTGAGGGGTGTAGTGGGTCTGTGAGGTAAGGGCAGAAAGTCTACCAGCAATCAGTGGGGATTGCTAGAGTGGCCTCTAGGCTGATAACGATTAGTGGTTCTTGAAAAAGGAAGGAAGAAACATTTTTGGTGTGAAGGGATAAGTGAGTGAAGATGGCAGGTATCTGAGGGGTACAGGCTGCCATAATTATATTTATAGTTATTCTGAAATCTGCTGAAGAAGGAAATCAGTCATGGGGACTGGAAAAGGCGACTGGAGTAATGGCACCCTGTACTGTGAAAGCCGAACAGTTGCCATCCTACCAGAAACGTAAATATCACTGTCGCCCCAAGGTATGGCAACACTGCATACCCAAAACAGTGGCACACAGCTCTTATTGTGGCGCTCTTATGTGACGTTATACAAACTAATCCTGCACCTCAAACTAATGTACAGGTGCAAACCAGGCAGAAAAGATGCCCTCGTGTTCATTGTGGTAAAGGTGTCGGCAGCCGCACTCGAGCCATAACCTGTGATGATTGTGTGGAGTGCACATAACCTGTGATGATTGTGTGGAGTGCACATAACCTGTGATGATTGTGTGGAGTGCACATAACCTGTGATGATTGTGTGGAGTGCACATAACCTGTGATGATTGTGTGGAGTGCACATAACCTGTGATGATTGTGTGGAGTGCACATAACCTGTGATGTTGTGTGGAGTGCACATAACCTGTGATGTTGTGAGTGCAACCTGATGTGGGGAGTGCACATAACCTGTGATGTTGTGTGGAGTGCACATAACCTGTGATGTTTGTGTGGAGTGCACATAACCTGTGATGTTTGTGTGGAGTGCACATAACCTGTGTGAGTGCACTAACTGTGATGTTTGGAGTGCACATAACCTGTGATGTTTGTGTGGAGTGCACACATTAATACCTGTGATGTTTGTGTGGAGTGCACATAACCTGTGATGTTTGTGTGGAGTGCACATAACCTGTGATGTTTGTGTGGAGTGCACATAACCTTATTGTGATGATTTGTGTGGAGTGCACATAACCTGTGATGTTTGTGTGGAGTGAGTGCACATAACCTGTGATGTTTGTGTGGAGTGCACATAACCTGTGATGTTTGTATGGGAGTGCACATAACCTGTGATGTTTGTGTGGAGTGCACATAACCTGTGATGATTGTGTGGAGTGAGTGCACATAACCTGTGATTTTGTGTGGAGTGCACATAACCTGTGATGTTTGTGTGGAGTGCACATAACCTGTGATGTTTGTGTGGAGTGCACATAACCTGTAATGTTTGTGTGGAGTGAGTGCACATAACCTGTGATGTTTGTGTGGAGTGCACATAACCTGTGATGTTTGTGTGGATTGCACATAACCTGTGATGTTTGTGTGGAGTGAGTGCACATAACCTGTAATGTTTGTGTGGAGTGAGTGCACATAACCTGTGATGTTTGTATGGGGAGTGCACATAACCTGTGATGTTTGTGTGGAGTGCACATAACCTGTGATGATTGTGTGGAGTGAGTGCACATAACCTGTGATATTTGTGTGGAGTGCACATAACCTGTGATGTTTGTGTGGAGTGCACATAACCTGTGATGTTTGTGTGGAGTGCACATAACCTGTAATGTTTGTGTGGAGTGAGTGCACATAACCTGTGATGTTTGTGTGGAGTGCACATAACCTGTGATGTTTGTGTGGAGTGCACATAACTTGTGATGTTTGTGTGGAGTGCACATAACCTGTGATGTTTGTGTGGAGTGCACATAACCTGTGATGTTGGTGTGGAGTGTACATAACCTGTGATGTTTGTGTGGAGTGAGTGCACATAACCTGTGATGTTTGTGTGGAGTGCACATAACCTGTGATGATTGTGTGGAGTCACATAACCTGTGATGTTTGTGTGGAGTGCACATAACCTGTGATGTTTGTGTGGAGTGCACATAACCTGTGATGTTTCGTGGTGAGTGCAATAACCTGTAATGTTTGTGTGGAGTAGTGCACATAACCTGTGATGTTTGTGTGGAGTGCACATAACCTGTGATGACTGTGTGGAGTGAGTGCACATAACCTGTAATGTTTGTGTGGAGTGCACATAACCTGTGATGATTGTGTGGAGTGCACATAATCTGTGATGTTTGTGTGGAGTGCACATAACCTGTGATGTTTGTGTGGAGTGAGTGCACATAACCTGTATGTTTGTGTGGAGATGCACATAACCTGTGATGATTGTGTGGAGTGAGTGCACATAACCTGTGATTTTTGTGGGGTGTGAGTGCACATAACCTGTGATGTTTGTGTGGAGTGAGTGCACATAACCTGTGATGTTTGTGTGGAGTGAGTGCACATAACCTGTGATGATTGTGTGGAGTGAGTGCACATAACCTGTGATGTTTGTGTGGTGTGAGTGCACATAACCTGTGATGTTTGTGTGGAGTGAGTGCACATAACCTGTGATGTTTGTGTGGAGTGCACATAACCTGTGATGTTTGTGAGTGGGTGCACATAAGGTGCACAGATAAATTTAGTGATGATGATTATGCCAGTCTAGTAGCTAGGACTGCTAATCTTTACTTTACCTGTAAAGCATACGTAGGACAACATGAGACCATAGAAACAGTTCTATTGTCTCAAACACCACCATACATATGTATACACTGTATTACCACCATACATATGTATACACTGTACTAAGGTAGGGAAGGAAGAGCAAACAAAACATATTGTATGTGAAATGTGTAAGAGGTGGGTGGCACTATGGACGTGTGTCTGGTTATGTTAATGGCACTAAATGTCGATTTGTTTGTAACAAATGCACTTTAGCTTAATTACCATTTAGTAGTGCTGACATTGATTTACCTAACCTTTTTAAATAGAAATGACATCTTCAAGAAAACAGCTCTTCACTTTATTCGTGTCAGCGCGAGGTCACTCTTGCCCAAGATGTCAGAGATTAGGATTCTAGTTAACAGAACTATGGCGGCAGTTATATACATCTCTGAATCCTGGTTGGATGTCACCGTGACTGACGACGAGGTCAAAATAGAAGGCTACAACATAAAGGGCTTAGATAGGAATAGAAATGGCGGTGGGGTATGTGCCTATGTAAGAAATGGCATAGTGTATAACCAAAGACCTGATTTGAATGATAATAAACTGGAGATTCTATGGCTTGAGGTGTTGCTGCCTAAGACTAAACCAATCCTAGTAGGAACTAGTCACCCTCCCCCCACACCCATCATCAGTTCTTAGAAGATTTTTCAAGAGTTTTGTCCGGAATTTATAACAATTCCGAGACAGTAATATTGGGAGACTTCAATATCTGTTTTTAACAGCAAAATAACGGGCTATGTAACAGGTATATGCAAATTCTCGGATTAAACAGTTACACGCAACCCGGATCACACAGTTCTCAGCCACCATACTCTACCACATACTTCGTAACCGCTCTGATAACAGTCAGTCAGGCGTCATTACCACAGGTCTTACCCACGGTGCCCCGTGGCCTGGTGGCAAAAGCTCTCGCTTCACACGGTGAGGGTCCGGGTTCGATTCCCGGCGAAGGGGTGGAAACGTCGGACGTGTTTCCTTACATCGGTTGTCCCTGTTCACCAATCAGTAAAATGGGTACCTGGGTGTTAGTCGACTGGTGTGGGTCGCATCCTGGGACAAAACTGACTTAATTTGCCAGAAATGCTCTGCATAACAAGGGGCTTTCTATATAGTAGTATGTCATTGACGTCTGTCAGGACTGTATACTTTGTAAATCAGGGAACGGACAGGCCAACACAGGACAATAAAAATGAGGTCAACAGGAAAAACATCAGTAAAGAAACACTGGTAAATATGCTACACATTTGTGATTGGTCATTGAAAACAAGTTGCACGGACGTAAATGATGCCTGGGAAAAATTCAAAACAATGTTCACTGCCATCCTTGATAATATTGCACCAGTTAAAGAGGTTAGGATTAAACGAAGAACTGAACCCTGGATGACTACTGAGATATTAGATAATATGAAATTCAGAGACCAGTTGATAAAAAGATTTAAGGCAAACAGACAAGATATTGCAGCTCTAAATGAATTCCAAAGGGTGAGGAACAGAGTACAGAGGCTTATAAAAGGAGAAAAGGCAAGACACTATTGCTCAAAAATCAAAGAGTATAAGAATAACCACAGAAAGCTCTGGCAACAACTAAAACAGTTGGGGTATAGCCATAAACCCGTAGATAGATCTAACATAGTACTAAATGTCGATAACGAGGTATGCCACGAAACAACTAAAGTGGCAAATTGTTTTAATTCATACTACACAACTGTCGCCTCAACACTAGTAAGTAAACTACCGTGTCATCATATACCTTTACCACAGACTCTGATAAGTTTAAAACATAGTACATTAATAAGGGCGTCACCCCGAACAGTTGCCAACTAGTAAGTGTATCTTATGACTTCCTACGAAAAGATCTAAGTAAATTAAACCCAACTAAGAGCACCGGCCCAGATAACATCCCGTCTAAGTTCCTAAAAGATGGTGCCTCTGAACTGGCAATCCCCATTGCTCACATAATAACTTTGTCCATCACCACTAATACAGTGCCAGAGGGGTTCAGGGAGGCCAGAGTTACTCCTATCTTCAAGAAAAATAGTAAGTCTGATGTAAGCAACTATAGGTCTGTTAGTATACTCAGTGTAATATCCAAAATTCTAGAGAGGACGGTGTACTGTCAAGTAGTTAAGTATCTTAGAGATTAAAACATTCTCCATAGTTACCAATCAGGTTCTAGGAGATCTTATTCAACCAACACCTCCCTCATTAATTTGATGGACCACCTGAGAACTGAAATGTCGCTAGGGAATTTCACAGGCATGGTAACCTTAGACTTGCAAAAGGCCTTCGACACGGTCAACCACAACATATTATGTAAGAAACTACAAGTTATCGGCATAGATTCTGCAGACTGGTTTAAGTCCTACCTGAGCAATGTGAAACAAATTGGCAAGATCAACAACACAGAATCAGAACCCCTGCCAATAACATGTGGGGTTCCTCAAGACAGTATTCTGGGTTCTTTACTCTTCCTGTGTTACGTGAATGACATGCCTATCAGTGTCAAATGTAAGCTAGTATTGTATGCCGATGATAGTGCTCTGATAGTATCAGGTAAAGACCCACAAGACATTGCTAATGTACTATCACTAGAACTAAAGTCCTGTAGCAAATGTTTAGTAGACAACAAATTATCATTACACCTAGAGAAAACGATACATAAATTGAAAAGGGTAAATAATTTTAATGTCCAGTGTAACGGGAAACCCATTATTTCATTAAATTCAGTGAAATATCTGGGAATCCCCTTTGACCCATGCATGTCAGGAGAATTGATAGGGAACAGTGTAGGAAAGAAAGTGAATGCCAGACTAAAGTTCCTCTACAGACAAGCACAGTGTCTACCTACTGAGGCTCGCAGGACCCTATGTCTTGCTCTCATACAATGTATTATAGACTAACCCACCAGTCAGTTATTATAGACTACTTTTGCTCTTCATGGTACTCTGCCTTAACAAAAAAACTGAAAGCCACAAATCACCCAGAACAAAACGGTTAAATTCATTCTGGACCAAGAATGCATTTAGGCCAGGATGAGTTACAACAACTGGATATGCTGAATGTTGAAGACAGAGTAAAACAACTGAAGTTAGTCACGTTTATAAAATTGCTCACAACCAGTGTCCATAATATCTGGCTGTCAATTTTGTTAAGGCTGGGAACCAAAGCAGTTATATTACTAGGAGAAGGGAGAACAACTTTTCATAACCTACAGTCAGTGGTCTGGCTTCAAACACATTTTATTGGACAACAGTAAAGGAGTGGATAGACTGCCTGCACATGTTAAAGCCTGTCATAGCCTGAGCCAGTTCAAAAGGAGAGCCAAAATGTACCTAATGAATATGACTGCAGAAAGGGAGGAGAATGATTTCTTGTATAACTAACATACATGTACAATGATCTGATTCTATCTTTAATGCCAATGTAAATAACTGATTTTACCTTACCCCTAGTATATTTTCTTTCATTATTATAACTACTTTTCACATAGTTAAGATACTTACCTGTTTTTTAATTTTATATATAAATAATACTTATCACAAGAACCCCAATGGAAATAAGTCACTTTGTGTAACTTAGTTGGGTCATCCTATGTAATCTACACATATGCTGCTATGTAACTGTATTTATGTGTACCTACACCTGAATAAAAACTTACTTATCTGTGTTCCATCAACAAGTGCAATTTCCTGGTTATCAGCTTAACTTAATCATTAATTTCAAGCTTCCATCAATGAATGATAAGTTGAGCTAAATATTTTAAAAATGATCAAAGTGAAGCCTATAATTTGTTATAACAAGTGGAGTTAGCAACATGTTGGATACCTCCAGGTAATAATCCTGATATCTCAAAGCATTCTCTCAAAAATGTATTTATACATGAAGTAATATCTCATCTGTGCATATCAATAATCTCTAACAATAATTACAGATGCGCGTAAGAAAGTAAGGTCAACAAAGGTTTCAATTCACGAGTTTGAACCAGCTGAGTCAACAGCCAGAAACGACATCTAGTGACTCAAAGTAATATTAACGATGTTGTGCGCAATCATAGTGTATCCAAGGAGCAGCTACTTGGTTTAAGATTGCGCCAGTGGTACTGACTGCACTGAGACAAAAATAAGTTTGCTCTGAAAGCGACAGAATAGCTTAGAAACTTATTGTAAATTTGAAGGATGAATATGTTACTTAGGTGATGTTAATGGACTTTCCCATGCTCGAGAAACATTATGATTCTGTAATGTGGTGTTTGTTAATTGATACTAGTATAGCATGTCTGATAGAAGTCTTACTTTACAAGGACAAGTCTGCCTCTAGAGTCTTCAGAGAAACGTATGAAATAATGTAAAAACTTGTCACTCTCATTGCAAATTATATGTCTGGGTGGAAAATCTGTGGCGACCTTAAGTAACAGAGTTATTTCTGGGACTGCAAGGTGGATTTACAAAGTACTGCTGCTTCCTGTGCTTGTGGGATAGTCAAGATACATTCAACGTACTTGAGAATCATACGAGGCAGGCGTAAAGAACCTTCAATACAGGTTATCAGTCGATCCAAAAGACATAGGCACTTATTCTGCCTTTATACATCACACTAGGCCTCATTAAAATCTTCGTCGAAGCTTTGAACAAAGAAGGAGAGGTTTTTCAAAGTTAGTGACGCCAAGATGAAGGAAGGTTTTTTCTTCAGACCTCAAATTCGACAGTTAATAAATGATCATTTTGAGACAAGTCTCCAAGATGCTCAGCTGATAGTATGAGTGATGTGGAGAAAATTATCTAGTAAAGGGGGTATCTCTCAGCCCTCTCAGCCCCCCTCAGCTCTCTGAAGGACTTAGCCCTCCCGGAAGGGGCTAGTGGACTTTTCCTTCCTGGCAAACAGTTTTATGATAAACATATGCATATAGCATAGCGTGACGAGGCACACCTTCCTCTCCTTGCTAGAGTTCCTGATCAACTACACGACGAAATTAAACGAGAGTAATTACTCTTTCTCCACAGCAGGAAAATTAAGGGAAAACCTGCGCTCTACTTGTCCTACAAGGTGGGACTATTATGCGTTCTAGTATACAGCTAAACAATAAGGAAACAACTTTCTTGTGTTATTCCTTGTAGTAATGTGTAGTAAAAAGAGATATAAAGCTGAATTCAGCAGTTCTTTTGTGCGGAGGGTGAACTGGTGGGCATGGGCAGGGCGACGAGTTAGGTTGAATTCAGATATCAGAGCTTGAACATGTCACAAATCTCTCTCTGAGAACAAAGAAAATAATGACTGTGGAAACACGAGTGTATTATCGCCGGAATAATCCCGATAAGTGTAAAGTATGTGTCGTGGTATGTATTCAGGTGTTATGAACAAAGGGACAAGATATCACCCTATCGCGTAAAGACTGACCAAATTGACTCCCTATCAACGAGTGAGGACATAACTAGGCATCTGTAGCAGCCTACTCAAGACATCAATACCAGGGTCATACTTCCCCTAACACAAACTAGAGAAAATTGGGTCAGTTACAATACCCAGGTAAATCCAGCCATACCCACTTCTAATTACGTTCGCTACTGGTGAGATTTGACTGGAATTCCCAATAGATCCCGTGACACGCAGGTGATTCACCCAAACGCATTTCAGATGATAGTGAAATGCTGCATATGCGCTTCTTTGGGTCAAATTGTTTTTCTAACTCTCCTGTTAATCAACAGCCACTGTGGAAGTTGGAAAGGCACCCCGAAGGGATTTCCAGGGAGAGGCTGCTGGACATGGCGCTGTTAAAGTTAAGTAACGCTTGTCTTATGTCCGTTTCATGCAGGAAAGTATACTTATCTAACCAGTTCTCCACAAGTGACATTCAAGAACACTTGTGCAGGTTTCATGAACAATCATCACAGTGATGATTACGGAATTACAATAGAAAAGCTATTGACAGCATATCAACTACTGGGATGTCAGATGTCCATCAAGATTCATTTCCTCCAGTTTTTCTCTGGAATTTTGACGGTCAGCTGTTGCTGGACACAGCTGCGGGAGACACGTATTGAACACGAGGCACAAAGCCTGAAAACTATAATGTAAATATGTTTGTATGACTATGGATTTTTTCTCAGTTTTCTTATTTTAATATATAAACTTACGTTAAGAAATATTATTTTTTTGCTTTTGCATTCACCAGACTCATTATCTGAGCATAATACAATACCTAGGATTGTTAGGTCACCAGACTCATTATCTGAGCATAATACAATACCTAGGATTGTTAGGTCACCAGACTCATTATCTGAGCATAATACAATACCTAGGATTGTTAGGTCACCAGACTCATTATCTGAGCATAATACAATACCTAGGATTGTTAGGTAACATATATTATGTGATTTTTATCAAGTACAAACAGACAAAATACTGATCATGAGATTAAACAATAAGTACTAGAGAATCAAAGTTAGCTAGAAAGAAGCAGTTTAGTTTCTGAACTGGATAAAAGTTATATTTTGAAACCTCTCACACTTCCCAGACACTATATGACCCCTGCGAGTTTAGTGCTACCCACCGTTGAGACAAACATTATAATCAAAACACAAGTCATTTCCCACTGATTCTTAATGCAACATAATAAGTAATCAGCCACCCTAGTAATAATGGAGCAGTAATCAGCCACCCTAGTAATAATGGAGCAGTAATCAGCCACCCTAGTAATAATGGAGCAGTAATCAGCCACCCTGGTAATAATAGAACAGTAATCAGCCACCCTAGTAATAATGGAGCAGTAATCAGCCACCCTAGTAATAATAGCAGTAATCAGCCACCCTGGTAATAATAATCAGCCTCTCTGATAATAATAATCAGCCACCCTGGTAATAATAATCAGCCACCCTGGTAATAATAATCAGCCACTCTGGTAATAATAATCAGCCACCCTGGTAATAATAATCAGCCACCCTGGTAATAATAATCAGCCACCCTGGTAATAAAAATAAGCCACCCTGGTAATAATAATCAGCCACCCTGGTAATAATATTCAGCCACCCTGGTAATAATAATCAGCCACCCTGGTAATAATAATAGCCACCCTGGTAATAATAATCAGCCACCCTTGTAATAATCAGCCACCCTGGTAATAATAATCAGCCACCCTGGTAATAATAATCAGCCTCTCTGGTAATAATAGAGCAGTAATCGTCACAACGTGAAAATAAAATCTAACAGTCTGACACAACTCTATGTGGACATGAAGAACACAAAGTCAGTCTGGGGTCTCGACTGCAGCATACATCCGTAGCTGAGGTCCGTAATCATACATCCGTAGCTGAGGTCCGTAATCATACATCCGTAGCTGAGGTCCGTAATCATACATCCGTAGCTGAGGTCCGTAATCATACATCCGTAGCTGAGGTCCGTAATCATACATCCGTAGCTGAGGTCCGTAATCATACATCCGTAGCTGAGGTCCGTAATCATACATCCGTAGCTGAGATCCGTAATCATACATCCGTAGCTGAGGTCCGTAATCATACATCCGTAGCTGAGATCCGTAATCATACATCCGTAGCCGAGGTCCGTAATCATACATCCGTAGCCGAGGTCCGTAATCATACATCCGTAGCTGAGGTCCGTAATCATACATCCGTAGCTGAGGTCCGTAATCATACATCCGTAGCTGAGGTCCGTAATCATACATCCGTAGCTGAAGTCCGTAATCATACATCCGTAGCTGAAGTCCGTAATCATACATCCGTAGCTGAGGTCCGTAATCATACATCCGTAGCTGAGGTCCGTAATCATACATCCGTAGCTGAAGTCCGTAATCATACATCCGTAGCTGAGGTCCGTAATCATACATCCGTAGCTGAGGTCCGTAATCATACATCCGTAGCTGAGGTCCGTAATCATACATCCGTAGCTGAGGTCCGTAATCATACATCCGTAGCTGAGGTCCGTAATCATACATCCGTAGCTGAGGTCCGTAATCATACATCCGTAGCTGAGGTCCGTAATCATACATAGACTGTCTTCCCAGACTAACAGTCTAGTCAAATCACCCTGAGAAACAGGAGAATGTGGGAACATTTTTATTTTAAAAGATGAAAGGCTGTAGAAATAAAGATCAAAAGAGTTCCCCCTCCGTCAGATTGCAGCAAACTTCTTTTTTTTCCCCTCCCCAAACCTTCCCCCCTCCATTCCCTGTGTTGAGGGGGAGGGGGGGGTGGACTTTTTACTTGCTTTTCGCGGTTATTTGAAAAACAGTGCATATGACAATAAAAGTTTACATTGTGAGGAAAAAAAAAATGGAAAATAAATTCTGAACATGATTGTTTGTATGCCTGCCATATATGTTATAGTCTCTGCGTAAGACAGAACGAATTGGAAAGTAAAGACTGAGCCTAGTAAAGACTGAGCCTACGGCAACAATTTTTTTGCTCCCAGCGATCAGTCTTATGTTAATATCTCACAAACGACAAGTTTTGTAGTATTATTGAATAAAGATCAAGCTGTAGAACAGGAAATTCTTTCCGGAATGGCAATATTTTTTATTAATTTTCTGAGGAAAAATTCGGATTTATTTGTTTTGAGTGTCACTGTGAGATCCGTGAAACTGGTTTTTAGAACCTGGCATCAGCAAGTAACTGTTTATATTTTGAGAAAACTTTAGCTGTGACGGATACCGTCTCTGTTAGTGCTGTCAACCACAACTTGACAAGTGTGAGTGAAATCCAAATTGATGGTGATTTTCAGTTTTATGCAGATGGAAATACATTAAAAAGAAAAAAAAAATATTGCCATGTTACACATTTTCTTTGCAGGTAGAAATGTTCTGTTTCAAGTTCCTGACAGCTCTACCTCTATGATAAATATTGTAGTTCCTGACAGCTCTACCTCTATGATAAATATTGTAGTTCCTGACAGCTCTACCTCTATGATAAATATTGTAGTTCCTGACAGCTCTACCTCTATGATAAATATTGTAGTTCCTGACAGCTCTACCTCTATGATAAATATTGTAGTTCCTGACAGCTCTACCTCTATGATAAATATTGTAGTTCCTGACAGCTCTACCTCTATGATAAATATTGTAGTTCCTGACAGCTCTACCTCTATGATAAATATTGTAGTTCCTGACAGCTCTACCTCTATGATAAATATTGTAGTTCCTGACAGCTCTACCTCTATGATAAATATTGTAGTTCCTGACAGCTCTACCTCTATGATAAATATTGTAGTTCCTGACAGCTCTACCTCTATGATAAATATTGTAGTTCCTGACAGCTCTACCTCTATGATAAATATTGTAGTTCCTGACAGCTCTACCTCTATGATAAATATTGTAGTTCCTGACAGCTCTACCTCTATGATAAATATTGTAGTTCCTGACAGCTCTACCTCTATGATAAATATTGTAGTTCCTGACAGCTCTACCTCTATGATAAATATTGTAGTTCCTGACAGCTCTACCTCTATGATAAATATTGTAGTTCCTGACAGCTCTACCTCTATGATAAATATTGTAGTTCCTGACAGCTCTACCTCTATGATAAATATTGTAGTTCCTGACAGCTCTACCTCTATGATAAATATTGTAGTTCCTGACAGCTCTACCTCTATGATAAATATTGTAGTTCCTGACAGCTCTACCTCTATGATAAATATTGTAGTTCCTGACAGCTCTACCTCTATGATAAATATTGTAGTTCCTGACAGCTCTACCTCTATGATAAATATTGTAGTTCCTGACAGCTCTACCTCTATGATAAATATTGTAGTTCCTGACAGCTCTACCTCTATGATAAATATTGTAGTTCCTGACAGCTCTACCTCTATGATAAATATTGTAGTTCCTGACAGCTCTACCTCTATGATAAATATTGTAGTTCCTGACAGCTCTACCTCTATGATAAATATTGTAGTTCCTGACAGCTCTACCTCTATGATAAATATTGTAGTTCCTGACAGCTCTACCTCTATGATAAATATTGTAGTTCCTGACAGCTCTACCTCTATGATAAATATTGTAGTTCCTGACAGCTCTACCTCTATGATAAATATTGTAGTTCCTGACAGCTCTTCCTCTATGATAAATAGTGTAGTTCCTGACAGCTCTACCTCTATGATAAATATTGTAGTTCCTGACAGCTCTACCTCTATGATAAATATTGTAGTTCCTGACAGCTCTACCTCTATGATAAATATTGTAGTTCCTGACAGCTCTACCTCTATGATAAATATATTAGTTCCTGACAGCTCTACCTCTATGATAAATATTGTAGTTCCTGACAGCTCTACCTCTATGATAAATATTGTAGTTCCTGACAGCTCTACCTCTATGATAAATATTGTAGTTCCTGACAGCTCTACCTCTATGATAAATATTGTAGTTCCTGACAGCTCTACCTCTATGATAAATATTGAAGTTTCTGACATCTCTACCTCTATGATAAATATTGTAGTTCCTGACAGCTCTACCTCTATGATAAATATTGTAGATAAATGGTTCAGAGAACCGTGCAATACTTGGGTATCTTTATTGAGGAAACGTTTCGCCACACAGTGGCTTCATCAGTCCTATACAAAGAAGAATGGTGAAGATCAGAAAGAGTTTGAGGTAATCAGTCCCTCAGCCTGAAGCCAATGTAATCAGTCCATCAGTCTTGATGGGGTCGATATAATCAATCAATCAATCTTGATTGATGAACTAATTACATCGACTCCAGGCTGAGTGACTAATTACCTCAAACTCCTTCTGATCTTCACCATTCTTCTTTGTATAGAACTGATGAAGCCACTGTGTGGCTGGTTTACACGTTTCTTCAATGTGGAAAAATTTCCACTGACAAAGTTGTCTAAATTCCGATTCACTAGATTTCGTGAGTCACAAGATGATCCAACAGATGACTCTGAAGAGGAGAATTCTAGTTTTTAGTTATAACATCATAAAATTGACAAGACCTTCTGTGGAAACCACTCTGACAATGAACATTACCCGGAGAGGGTTTCGGGGGTCAACGCCCCCGCGGCTCGGTCTGAGACCAGGCCTCGTGGTGGATCAGGGTCTGATTAACCAGGCTGCTACTGCTGGCCGCACGCAAACTGACGTACGAACCACAGCCCGGCTGGACAGGTACTGACTTTAGGTGCCTGTCCAGTGCCTTCTTGAAGACAGCCAGGGGTCTATTGGTAATCCCCCTTATGTATGCTGGGAGGCAGTTGAACAGTCTTGGACCCCTGACACTTATTGTGTTGTCTCTCAGTGTACTCGTGGCGCCCCTACTTTTCATTGGGGGAATGTTGCATCTCCTGCCGAGTTTCTTGCTTTCATAGGGAGTGACTTTCGTGTCCAGGTTTGGTACTAATCCCTAACTAGCACACGAAAATCACTCCCTATGATTTTCGAGTGCATATAGCAATGACTGCTTCATGAAGGGAGTGGGAACGAGTCAATTTAGATACGTATGCGTAAAAAAATATAAGACACATGTGCGCCTCACATTTGACAGTATTTAAGACTTCATACTGTTTCTTCAACTTCACGTTGTTTCTACTGAAAAAACATGTTATTTGTAGTAAAAATCTCACAGCATGGTCACACTTGCCCTCCACATCCGGTCTGGCATAAGCAAAAATTATATCATATATGACGAACATGCATAGATGCAATCTTATTTAGATATTATTTTCCCTGTTTTCTCGTCAGATGCACCGTTTTCCAAATATCCACAAAGAAGTAAAATATGTCACTCGCAAGGGAGGGATGATTTTGGGAGGTGAGGGAAGAGGATTGCTACAGTCAGACGGTGGGGTACACTGTTCTTAGCTGCTGGGTTAAGCCCTGGCTCTATTTCTACGAAAGAGAAGACTCCTCTCCAGCGCTATTCTTCGTCTGTACCGTCTTCCCCACTCATCCTATTGGGATCTTACCTGAACTTATTCGATTCGATTCGATTCTTCTTTCTGTTAGTGCGACTTTGTAAATGGTCCAAGTCGGACCGAAACGTCGTCGTAAGCTCCTTTCTTCAATTGCGGGTTATTTGTTTAACAACAGCATGAGAATGAGACGGGAAGTGTTCAAGAAAACCTGAGCTTAAGATTGTGAACATTTGTTTGTGAAACAATATATTGTTCCAGACCATGGAGATGAACTTTTCTCCAGGCAGAGGGACTGACCACCTCAAATCCTGTTTCCCCTGTAATTCGCTACCACACTTACTGCCTCTGTATTTACTGAAGAAGCCTACTGTGTAGGCGAAACGTTTCAACAATAAAGATACCAAACTATTGCACATGTGTCTTACTCATCAACTTGTTGGCATTTTATACAATTTTCAATATACAATTTCAAGGATGCCATTACGGAATGAATACAGAAAGGAAAGAACTCTTTCAAATATCCGTTATAGCTCTGTATGTTGAAGGATCGTGAATGTGATGGAAGGGAACAAAGTAATGGAGCAGTAGAAAAGACCAGAGATGGGATATAGCTAGAGAGGCGAGAAACTACAGATATCGTTCAAAGAATAATCATCTGATGCAACATATAGCCAGAGGTGCTGCATATGCAAGGTCATCTAATCCCAAAGCTCCGTTGAGAAACCACAGTAAGAATTAGTGAGGATTCTACATGACTGGCTCTTCATGGAGTATGGAGCACCAGCCTGGATCCCCACCTGATCAAGCATATATGAAAACTCGATAAAATTATCAGGTAAAACTTAAAAAAACTGAACCTGATGACTTAGGAGGAGAGAAGAATAAGGGGTAGACATGATAAGTTACATGAAAGATACTTCGAGATTTGACAGAGCAGATAGGAACAGAATGTTTTAAATGTAAAGCGTAGGGCCGACGAATCATAGAATTAAACTAAAGAATCAAATGAGCCACAGGGATGTTAGGAAATATATTTTCAGCCTCAGGGTGGCTAATAAATGGAATAAGCTAAATAAGAAAGAATTAATGGCACAATACTCAATTTCAAAAGTAGATATGATAGGGATCATGTGGCCAACTAACCAACAACGCCAGGAATTGTTTAGGGGAGGAGGGAGTAGGTCCAGAAATAGGTCTAGGAACTGTCTCGACACCATTCATATGTAAACAACTAGTTGAATGCAACTCAGTGAGAAAACACACACACATACATACACACACACTGCACAAATGACGTTATTCCACCAACTGATATTTACAGAAAAATGGTTGGTCTGACAGAACAGACAAGGACAGAGAATAGTGACTTCACATCACCAGCACGAACTACAGTCAGAGGAAGTTATTGTTCCAGGCTGAGTGAAACTCAAAGAATATAGAAATGGAATCCCAAAGACAAATATAATAGAGGAGAAACTGAGGTTCTCACAACAAGATATGGTTGGATAGAGAAAGATCTGATGTTAACTAGATTTAGAAACAAGATAGAAGAATTATGGGACGTTAAATGTTCTTCGTGAAGAGATGGAGGGAAAGATAAAAAAAAAATAGAAGGAGAAAGAACTAGAGGAACTAGAGGAAATGAAGATAAATGAAAAATGAAGAGACTGATCTGACATATTGCTGCTAGAGTGTAACCACAGCAAAGTGCAAAGTTATGAAGTTTGAGGAATTAAAAAGAGGACCGCAGACGGAGTACAGGGTCGGGGGACAAATACTGTGAACCTCACTCAAGGAGAAAGACCTTAGGGTGAGTATTATACCGAGCATATCACACCTGAGACGCACATCAAACAAATAACTGCTGCAGCAAATGCGCGTCTGACTAATCTAAGATTAACTTTTCGACACCAAAGAAAAGAATAATTCACGACACCGTGTATAACAGCCTGTTTTGTGTGTGTGTGTGTGTGTGTGTGTGTGTGTGTACTCACCTATTTGAACTCACCTATTTGTGGTTGCAGGGGTCGAGTCATAGCTCCTGGCCCCACCTCTTCTCTGATTGCTACTAGGTCTTCTCTCTCCCTGCTCCATGAGCTTTATCAAACCTCGTCTTAAAACTATGTATGGTTCCTGCCTCCATTACGTCACTTACTAGGCTATTCCACTTCCTGACAACTCTATGACTGAAGAAATACTTCCTAACATCCCTTTGACTCGTAGGAGTCTTCAACTTCCAATTGTGACCCCTTGTTTCTGTGTCACCTCTCTGGAACATCTTGTCTCTGTCCACCTTATCTATTCCTCGCAGTATTTTATATGTCGTTATCATGTCTCTCCTAACCCTCCTGTCCTCTAGTGTCGTCAGGCCGATTTCCCTTAACTTTTCTTCGTAGGACAATCCCTTTAGCTCTGGAACTAGTCTTGTTGCAAACCTTTGCACTTTCTCTAATTTCTTGACGTGCTTGACCAGGTGTGGGTTCCAAACTGGTGCTGCATACTCCAGTATGGGCCTGACGTATATGGAGTAGAGAGTCTTGAACGATTCCTTAGTGAGGTATTGGAACGCTATTCTTAGGTTTGCCAGCCGCCCGTATGCTGCAGCAGTTATCTGATTGATGTGTGCCTCAGGAGATGTTCTCGATATTATACTCACCCCAAGATCTTTTTCCTTGAGAGAGGATTGCAATCTTTGGCCACCTAGACTATACTCTGTCTGCGGTCTTCTTTGCCCTTCCCTGATCTTCATGACTTTACATTTGGCAGGGTTAAATTTAAGGAGCCAGTTACTGGACCAAGCTTGTAGCCTGTCCAGGTCTCTTTGTAGTCCTACCTGATCCTCGACTGATTTAATTCTTCTCATTAACTTCACATCATCTGCAAACAGGGACACTTCTGAGTCTATCCCTTCCGTTATGTCAATCACATATACCAAAAACAGTACAGGTCCTAGGACTGACCCCTGTGGATCCCCACTCGTCACAGACGCCCACTCTGACACCTCGCCACGTACCATGACTCGCTGCTGTCTTCCTGACAGGTATTCCCTGATCCATTGGAGTGCCTTCCCTGTTATCCCTGCCTGGTCGTCCAGCTTTTGCACTAATCTCTTGTGTGGAACTGTGTCAAACGCCTTCTTACAGTCCAAGAAAATGCAATATACCCACCCCTCTCTCTCTCTTGTCTTACTGCTGTCACCCTGTCATAGAACTCCAGTAAGTTTGTGACACAGGATTTCCCGCCCCTGAAACCGTGTTGGCCGTCGTTGATAAGCTCATTCCTTTCTAGGTGTTCCACCACTCTTCTCCTGATAATCTTCTCCATGACCTTGCATACTATACATGTCAGTGACACTGGTCTGTAGTTTAGTGCTTCATGTCTGTCTCCTTTTTTAAAAATTGGGACTACATTTGCTGTCTTCCATACCTCAGGTAATCTCCCTGTTTCGATAGATGTGTTGAATATTGTTGTTAGGGGTACACACAGCGCCTCAGCTCCCTCTCTCAGGACCCATGAAGAGATGTTATCCGCTCCATCGCCTTTGAGGTATCTAGCTCACTCAGCAGCCTCTTCACTTCTACCTCGGTTGCATGTATTGTGTCCAACACTTGGTGGTGAACCCCACCTCTCCGTCTTTCTGGAGTCCCTTCTGTCTCCTCTGTGAACACTTCTTTAAATCTCATGTTGAGTTCCTCACACACTTCGCGGTTGTTTCTTGTGATCTCTCCTTCTTCCTTCCTTAGCCTGATCACCTGGTCCTTGACTGTTGTTTTCCTCCTGATGTGGCTGTACAACAGCTTTGGGTCGGATTTGGCTTTCGCTGCTATGTTATTTTCATATTGTTGTTGGGCCTCCCTTCTTACCTGTGCATAATCATTTCTGGCTCTATGACTGCTCTCCTTATTCTCCTGGGTCCTTTGCCTTCTATACTTCTTTCATTCCCTAGCACACTTGGTTTTGGCCTCTCTGCACCTTTGGGTGAACCACGGGTTCATCCTGACTTTTTCATTATTCCAGATACCCTTGGGTACAAACCTCTCCTCAGCTTCCTTGCATATTGTTGTCACATATTCCATCATCTCGTTTACTGACTTCCCCGCCAGTTCTCTGTCCCACTGAACCCCGTTCAGGAAGTTCTTCATGCACACGTAGTCCCCTTTCTTGTAGTTTGGCTTCATTCGTCCAGCCCTTCCTGCTTCCCCCTCCACTTGTAACTCTACTGTGTATTCGAAGCTTAAAACCACATGATCACTGGCCCCAAAGGGCCTTTCATATGTGATGCCCTCAATATCTGCACTACTCAAGGTGAATATTAGGTCCAGTCTCGCTGGTTCATCCTCTCCTCTCTCTCTCTCTGTTAGTGTCCCTTACGTGTAAGTTTTCCAGTACCACCTCCATCATCTTAGCCCTCCACGTTTCTTGGCCCCCATGTGGCTCCAAGTTCTCTAAATCGATTTCCTTGTGGTTGAAGTCACCCATGATCAGTAGCTTCGCCCTGCTCGCATGAGCCCTTCTGGCCACTTCAACCAGTGTTTCAACCATCGCTCTATTACTCTCATCATACTCTTGCCTTGGCCTCCTGCTGTTCTGTGGTGGGTTATACATCACTGCAATTACCACCTTGGGACCTCTAGACTGAAGCGTTCCTACTATGTAATCTCTTGCTTCTCCTCTGTCTCCTCTCTCCAGCTCATCAAAATCCCATCGGTTTTTGATCAGCAGTGTGTGTGTGTGTGTGTGTGTGTGTGTGTGTGTGTGTGTGTGTGTGTGTGTGTGTGTGCGCGCGCATGCGCATGCATGTGCGCGCGCGTACTCACCTATCTGTGGTTGCAGGGGTCAATTCATTGCTCTAGGTCCCGCCTCTTCACTTATCGCTACTAGGTCCTCTCCCTGCTCCATGAGCTTTATCAAACCTCGTCTTAAAACTATGTATGGTTCCTGCCTCCACTACGTCACTTGCCAGACTGTTCTACTTCCTGACAACTCTATGAATAAAAAAATACTTTCTAACATCCCTTTGACTCATAGAAGTCTTCAACTTCCTATTGTGACCCCTAGTTTCTGTGTCCCATCTCTGGACCATCCTGTTTCAGTCCACCTTGTCAATTCCTCGCAGTATTTTGTATGTCGTCATCATGTCTTCCCTAACCCTCCTGTCCTCCTGTGTCGTCAGGCCGATTTCCCTTAACCTTTCTTCGTAGGACATTTCCCTTAGCTCTGGAACTAGTCTTGTTGTAAACCTTTGCACTTTCTCTAATTTCTTGATGTGCTTGACCAGGTGTGGGTTCCAAACAGGTTCTGCATACTCAAGTATGGGCCTGATGCACACGGTGTACAGAGTCTTGAACGATTCCTTACTGAGGTATCGGAACGCTATTCTCAGGTTTGCCAAGCGCCCATACGCCTGGCAAACCTGGTTATCTGGTTGATGTGCACCTCAGGAGATGTGCTCGGTATTATACTCACCCCAAGATCTTTTTCCTTGAGTGAGGTTTGTAGTCTTTGGCCAGCTAGCCTATACTCTGTCTGAGGTCTTCTTTGCGCTTTCCCGATCTTCATTACTTTGCATTTCGCGGGGTTTAATTCGAGAAGCCAGTTGCTGGATCAGTCTCTCAGCCTGTCCAAATCTCGTTGTAGTCCTGCCTGATCCTCATCCAATTCAATTCTCCTCATTAACTTCAAATCGTCTGCAAACAGGGTCACTTCTGAGTCTATTCCTTCCGTCATTTACCAAAAATAGCACTGGTCCTAGGACTGACCCCTGTGGAAACCCTCTTGTCACAGGCGCCCACTCTGACACCTCGTCACGTACCATGACTCGTTGTTGCCTCTCTGTCAGGTATTCTCTGATCCATTGCAGTGCCCTTCCTGTTATGTATGCCTGATCCTCTAGCATTTGTGCTAATCTCTTGTGAGGAACTGTGTTGAAGGCCTTCTTGCAGTCCAAGAAAATGCAATCTACCCACCCCTCTCTCTCGTGTCTTACTTCCGTTATCTTGTCATAAAACTCCAGTAGGTTTGTGACACAGGATTTTCGTTTCTTGTATCCGTGCTGGTTGTCGTTTATAAGCTTGTTTCCTTCTAGGTGCTCCACCACTCTCCTCTTGATAATCTTCTCCATGACTTTGCATACTATACATGTCAGTGACACTAGTCTGTAGTTTAGTGCCTCTTGTCTTCTTTCTTAAAAATTGGGACTACATTTGCTGTCTTCCATACCTCAGATAGTTGCCCAGTTTCAATGGATGTATTGAAAATTGTTGTTAGTGGCACACACAGCATCTCTGCTCCCTCTCTAAGGACCCACGGGGAGATGTTGTCCGGTCGCACTGCCTTTCAGTTTCAAGTTCACTTAGCAACTTCTTCACTTCCTCCTCAGATGTGTGTATTTCATCCAGCTCTTGTTGGCATATTACTTGTTGAATATACCAACTGTAAATACTTCCTTAAATCTCATGTTGAGCTCCTCACATACTTCTTGGTCGTTTCTTGTGAGATCCCCACCTTCTGATTACTTGATCCTTGACTGTTGTCTCCCTCCTGATGTGGCTATACAACAGCTTCGGGTCAGACTTGAATTTCGATGCTATGTCGTTTTTGTACTGTCTCTGGACCTCCCTCCATATCCTTGCATACTCGTTTCTGGCTCTCCGACTAATCTCTCTATTTTCCTGGGTCCTTTGTCTTCTGTATTTTTTCCATTCTGTAGCACACTTAGTTTTTGCCTCCCTGCACCTTTGGGTAAAAAAAAGGACTCGTTCTTTGTGTGTGTGTGTGTGTGTGTTCCAAGCTTTCAAAGATACTTGTCGATAGACACTTGGCCTCTTCTGTATCAAAGGAGTGTGTGAGTATGTATATTTGTGTTTGTGCTACCAGTTGTTCAAGGCAATTGTCGATAGACACTTGGCCTGTTTTGTGTCCATGTGTGTGTGTGTGTACTCACGTAATTGTGGTTGCAGGGGTCATAGCTCCTGGCCCCACCTCATCACTGGTTGCTACTAGGTTTACTCTCTCTGCTCCATGATCTTTATCGAACCTCTAGTGTTGTAAGGTTGATTTCCCTTAACCTCTCTTAGTAGGACATGGCATACCCCTTAGCTCGGGGACTAGTCTTTTTGCAAACTTTTGCATTGTCTCTAATTTCTTGACGTGTTTGACCAGGTGTGAGTTCCATACTGGTGCTTCAAACTCCAATGTGGGCCTGACGTACACAGTATACACTGTCTTGAATGACTTCTTATTTAGATATTGAAACGCTATTCTTTGGTTTGCCAGGCGCTCATAAGCTGCAGCAGTTATTTGGTTGATGTGCGCCTCAGGAGACGTACTCGGTATGAAGCTCACCCCATGATCATTTTCCTTGAGTAAGTTTGGCGCCTTTGACATCTTTGGATGTACTCCGTCTGTGGTCTTCTTTGTAATTTCCCAAACTTCATGGTTTTGTTCTTGCTGGGGTTAAATTCTGGGAGCCATTTGTCGGACCAGTTTTCAGCCTGTCCAGATCTTCTTGGAGGCTTACCTGATCCTCTACGACACCTCGTCACGTACCAACACATGTTTCCTTCCTGTCAGGTAGTCCCTATTCCATTGCAGTACCTTCAGTGCTATTCCTGCCTGCTCCTCAAGCTTTACAGCCACTCTCTTATGTGATATTGTATAGAACTCCTTCTTACAGTCCAAGAATATTCTATTTGCCCATCCCACTCTCTCCTGTCTTACTTTCGTTATCTTGTGGTAGAACTCCAGTAGGTTTGTAATGTAGGATTTCCCTTTCCTGAAGCTGTGCTGGTTGTCATGTCAGAGCCCATTCCTTTCTAGGTGGTACTCCTCTCTTCTTCTGATAATCTTCTCCATGACTTTATATACAAGTCAGTGAAACTGGTCTGTAGTTTAATGCTGCCTATCTGTCTCCTTTCTTAAAAATTGGGACTACATTTGCTATCTTCCACATCTTAGGAAGTTGCCCTGTTTCAAAAAGATTTATTGAAAAATTATTATTAGTGGTACATACACATAGTGCATCTTCTCCCTCTCTCAGGACCCACGGAGAGTTGTTATCTGGGCCCACCACCTTCGAGCTATCTAGTTCACCTAGCAATTTCTTCACCTCAGTTGTGTGCAGTGTTTCCTGCACTTGCTGGTGCACCCTACTCCCTCGGTTTGCTGGAAACCTCTCTATCTCCAATGTGAATACCTCCCTGAAACTTGAGATGAGATCTTAGCATACTTCTGCGTCGCTCCCTGTGAGTTCCTCTCTTCCTTCTTCAGCTTGATTACCTGGTCCTTGACTGTTGTTTACCTCATAACGTGCTGTATAACAACTTTGAGTCAGATTTGGCTTTTGGTGCTATGTCTTTCTCGTACTGTCTTTCTCTATATCCATGCATATTAATTTCTGACTCTTCCGGTCAATTCCCAGTTTTCCTGAGTCCTTTGCTTTCTATACTTTTTCCATACTCTAGCACACTTGGCTTTGGCCTCTCAACACCTCCGGGTAAACATGGGCTCACTCTGATCTTCCCATTGTTTCTGTTGTTCTTTGGCACGAACTTCTCTGCCTCCCTGCACTTTGTAGTCATGTGTTCCATCATTTCGTACCCACTGCACCTCATGCAGGAATTGCCTCATACATGTGTAGTTCCCATATCTAAAGTTTGGTTTCTCCCGTCCTTCCCGTGCTGCCTCACTCTTTATTGTTAACTCTACTAAGTATTCGAAACTCAGCACCACGTGATTGCTAGCATCAAGGGGCGTTTCATGTGTGATTTCCTCTATGTCTGAACTGTTGAAGGTGAATACAAGGTCCAATCTTGCTGGTTCATCGTCTCCTCTTTCTCTGGATGTGTCTGTAACATGTTGGTGCACGAAACTTTCCAACATCACCTCCAGCATCTTGGCTCTCCATGTCTGTCGTCCCCCATGTGGTTCTAGATATTCCCAGCCTATTTCTTTGTGGTTGAAATTCCCATGATGATGATTAGTAGTTTTGCTCTGCTTGCGTGGGGTCCTTCTGGCCACCTCGGCTAGTGTGGCCACCATCATTCTGTTACTCTCATCACATTCTTGTCTTGGTCTTCTGCTGTTCAGTAGCAGTTTGTACATCACTGCTATCATCACTGTTGGACCCCCGGTTAAAAGTGTTCCTACTGTGCAGCCATCCGCTTCACCTCTGACTTGTCCTTCCATCTCAAAACTCCATTGATTCTTGATGAGCAGTGTAACTCCTCCTTCTTCCCTCTGTTTACACTGTCTTTCCTCAGGATCTGGTGGGCAGGTGAGAAGATCGCATCTGTTATCACCCCTCATGAACTTTGTCCGGAGATGCCTCAGTGTTTCTTTCCTGCCACTCGTCACTCATATTTGTTATTCCATTTGTGTTGGTATACCATACCTTCAGCTTCATTTCCAGAACTGTACTCAAGAGGGGTGGGAGTGGCTGATGCAGGCTGAGGGTGTGGTAGACAGGGTTGGATGTTATGGTGGGCTGATGTTGTGGTATTAGTTCTGGGTGGGAGGACTGTGAGTGTTTAGTGTAATTTGTTTCTGGTTATTGTGTTTGGTTGGTGTGGGCTAATAGGAGTTGACAGGGGATGCTGTAGGTGGTTCTGTGGGCAGCTGTGTTTGTTGTTTCCCCCGAGGCTGCACTCCCCTCTCTGTTGGTACCTGTACTGTCTCCCCTTCCTGCCACTGGCCCCTTCTTAATCTCTCAAATGTTCCCCTTCTTTTTGTGTTCTGTCATGGTCGAGATACACTTTCTGGTATTTTGGGAAATTTTATAACCATGGTTTCCACTTCAGGATCTTGTTTTGTGCCATTTCTGTCTTGAATGTCAATTTGATTGGGTCTTTCTCTTCCTATGAGTACCGCCCAAGTCTGAAAATCTGCCAGTTGGTTCATGTTCTCTCCTGTTACTGCAGGGATGCTCTCAATCTCTTTTACTTTCCCCTGTCTTCTTTGTGTGTGTGTGTGTGTGTGTGTGTGTGTGTGTGCCAGAGAAGACGAGGTAGAAAAGAGAGAATAAGGAAATAATGAGGTTCCAGGAGATCAGTGTTGCCAAGTAAAAAGACTCACATGTCGTTACTGTAGCTATTGTTGTCGTCATCAATGTTGTTGAAGCTTTGCTCCAAGTGATTCTCCTCTGGTGGCAGGACACCTGTGGAAGTGACACACCCGGTTAATAATGTTACCACTCTGATTATTCTCTCTCACACACACAACTAAGACTCGACGCCTGCAACCACATACAGGTGAGTACACACACCCATATCAAATGTTTTCTTCCAAGAATCGTCCACAAGACAGACGAAAATCGTACTCAGATTTATGTTAAAAATAGTAATGGTGAGAATAATTCGTTTTTGAAAATATACACTAATTTTGAAGGAGTAATTTCAAAAAGATTGGAACTTAGTATTACTATACAGGAAGAGAAACCGGACATAATTTGCCTAACTGAAACCAAACCGAAAAAAAAACTTAGTTTAAATGAGGGTATATTTCACAGAAATTACTCAGTGTGGAGAAGATACAGAAAAAGTTGAGGACTGGCAATATTAGTTAAAGACTCAAGTTATGGGAATTGAATTCCAAAATACTGAAAATTTAGAATTTTTAGGGATAAGAGTACATAATAAAGATGAGAAACTCTTAGTACTAAATGTATAAGCCACCATTTAATAATATTCGGGAAAGATAAGAGTTCCATAAAGATAGATAAGAGTTCCATAAAGATAGATAAGAGTTCCATAAAGATAGATAAGAGTTCCATAAAGATAGATAAGAGTTCCATAAAGATAGATAAGAGTTCCTTAGGGAACTACTTATGAAAGTGACCGTGATATGAATTAAGTTATTGCACTTGGAGATTTTAGCTATAAAAAAATTAAATTGAACAGACTGAGGCTGGAACTGCAAATATATGATCCGTTTTAGATTTAGTGTTTACTAGAGTAGCGGAGGAATTTTTAAACATCCTATTTAAGCCCATTTGAACAGAGTGATCATGTTCTTTTAGAAATAATGCATACAGTGGAATATTAATTAGGATATGGAAAAGAAATTCCTAAACAGGAGCGATTAGATTATGTGAAAGTGAATTAAAATGCTTTAAATCAGTATTTTAGAGAAGGTAACTGGAACGGTATACAACAAGGGATAGATATCAAGAATCTGTACGAGGAGTTTTCTAGTATAAACGAAAATGAAATTCAACAGTTTATTGCTAAAGGAAATGTAAGACGGAATGAACAAGAATGTTTTAATGGAAGGTGTTGGAGAGTTGTGAAAAATAACGATAGGGCTTCGAATATGGAAAGTGAGCCAATCAAGAAACTTCTCAAAGATTCAGAGAGGCTAGAAATGAATATTGAAATGCAAGAAGAGTGGAAGAAAGAAACTTTGAAAAGGAAATAGTCGACAGAAGCAATGAAGAACCCATCTTTTAGTTTATGTTTGTAATAAGTAAACTAAATATTGAGGTAAAAATACAGTGAATTAACAACGCAAAATTACTGAGGAATAAGAGGAAAAGTGTCAAGTAATGAACAAGAAGGTTTAGAATGTGTTAGGTAAGGTTAAGAGATAAGATTTTCTTCGAATTTTTAACCCCGGAGGGTTAGCCACCCAGGATAACCCAAGAAAGTCAGTGCGTCATCGAGGACTGTCTGTCTTATTTCCATTGAGGTCCTCAATCTTGTCCCCCAGGATGCGACCCATACCAGTCGACTAACACCCAGGTACCTATATGCTGCTAGGTGAACATGACAACAATGGGGTAAGGAAACACGTCGAAATGTTTCCACCCTGCCGGGAATCAAACCCGGGCCCTCCGTGTGGGAAGCGAGAGCTTTAGCCACCAGGCCACCGGGTTCGTCAGGAAACAGGAAAGGTGTTTCCTAACGAGGGTCTTAGCCAAATAATGACCCGCCGTTGGAGCTTTTGGACATCTAACAGAGGCCTTCCGCTGGCTTACCGGTCCACCCCTTTAAAAATTATGGTCAGTCATAACCAATTTTTCACAAAAGTAGATATTTTTCTTGTAGGATATTTTAGTCCCAGACAGACAACTGAATTAGAAGATAATATAATAAATGAAGAGAAAGTAAAGACGTTGTTACTAGATGCTGATAACCCCAGAGTTATATAGGACAAGACGGTATAGCACTTTGGCTCTTAAAAAAATGAGCAGATGAATGAAAAGACACAGTACCGTGACTGGAATACAGAAACAGTACCGTGACTGGAATACAGACACAGTACCGTGACTGGAATACAGACTCAGTACCGTGACTGGAATACAGACACAGTACCGTGACTGGAATACAGACACAGTACCGTGACTGGAATACAGACACAGTACCGTGACTGGAATACACAAATAACCCGCACATAAGAGAGAGGAGCTTACGACGACGTTTCGGTCCGACTTGGACCATTTACAAAGTCACACTGACACAAAAAAGTGAGGGAAACAGAATATATAGGCGAGGGGAACAAGGACGGGACCGTCCCTGTTTCCCTCACTTATATATACTGGCTCCCTATCTTGTGTTAGTGTGACTTTGTAAATGGTCCAAGTCGGACCGAAACGTCGTCGTAAGCTCATCTCTTCTTTGTGCGGGTTATGTGTGTAATGAGCAGATGAGTTATGTTATTCACTTTGGAAATATTTTTTGAACTTCTCTACAAAAAGTCAAATTAGCAAACGTATGGAAGATGACACATATTGTGACTATATTTAAAGAGATGACATAGAAAATCCTTTAAAGTATATGCCGGTTACAATGACAAGTGTTGTAAAATTAAATGGAAAAAGCCATTGCTGTTAAGCGTATTTAGTACTTAGAGAATAATATCCTACTAACTAATAAACAACTTTGTTTACAGTCTGGACTTTTATATAAATCAAATTTCTTCAGGTATTATGAGGGAGTTACAGAAATTATTCAAGGTTAAAAAAATGGATGGGAAGATTGTATTTATGTGGACTTTAAGAAAACTTTTGAGAGGATTTTCCATGTAAGATTAATTTGGAATTTGGAAATTACAGGAGGAATTAAAGGTGCATTATTGTAGTAGATGAGAGACTTTTTGTTAAGAATGAAAAAATGTCTGCATGGGGGAATGTGACAAGTGGGGTACCACAAGGGTCTGTTCCTGCCTCAGTAATGTTTCTAAACTTAATGGTATAAACCTTGATAACTGATACCGACAAATTCATTTATAAAGACACGTGACCAAATACTAGGACGTATTTATTAGAAAACGTTTCGGTCCAGTGACCTTAATCATTTCTAGAAGTGATCAAGGTCCCAGGACCGAACCTTTTCTAATAAATATGTCGTAGTGTTCGCTTACGTGTCCTTTTTAAATCTAAAATTTATAAATGATTTACCAGAAGAGATAAAAAAATTATATGAATTTTTGCAGATGATACAAAAAATAAATGCTAAATTAATAATAAAAACAACTGTAAATTCTTAAAAGAGAATCTGGATACATTGAACACTTGGAGTGATAGATGGATGATGGAATTTAATGTTAATAAAAATGGAAAAGGGAGAAAATGAAATTAGGCCAAATAAAAATATAATCTGCGAGATAAAATGTTGTAAGTATGAGACAGTGAAAGGGATGTTGGAGTTATTGTGAAAAAAAAATTGTCTCCGGAAGATCATGTAAATGAAACTGCAAAAAAAAAATAATTTGCTAAACTACGAAACTATTAAAGAATTTTCAAATATATGGATGGTAAAATTTTAAGAAAATTATTTATAATTTTTATTAGGGCCTAATTGGAACATGTAGTGGCTACATGGTGCCCACACTTGAAAAAAACACCTAAAAAACACCTGAAAAACCCCTGAAAAAACGCAAAGATAAGTTAGAAAATGTTTGACAAACTACAAAATGGCTGCCAGAGCTGAGCAACTTAAACTACGATTAAAGGCTGAACACGTTAAAGTCGCCCATATTGGCTGATGGGAGGAAAAAAGAAGACATGATAACATATTATGTTTGGATAAGACTTGAAAGAACGCATATAAAAGGTTTCTTAACAAGAGGCCAACGTTGCAAATTGAGGAAAATGTGGAGTGGAAAGGACCTGTAGAAGGTATTTAAGGAGGAATTAGGAAGTGCTGCAGCCACTGGAAGTGTTTAAAAACTGTTATAAACAGAGTATTGAAGAAGAGACACAATGAGCATAACTCTGCTTCTGTAACTATAAATAGGTAATTACACACACACACACCAGTGAAGAGGCGGGGCCAGGAGCTGTGACTCGACTCTTGCAACCACGATTAGGTGAGTTCAATTAGGTGAGTACACACACGTACGCAACCACATAGGTGAGTACACACATAAACTGGGGAAACCTAGAGCCACAAAGGGGACCAGAAACTTGGAGGGCTAAGTTGTCGGGTTTCTTGAAGAATGGATTGAAGGTGAAGCAAACTCGCTGTAGACTGTTAATCAGGGCGATATATTGGATAAGTAACTGACGATGCCCAGCCTGTCTGCGTCTCACCAGTCTGAGGGACTCCCTGCCTTGACTCACGGCGCACCCCCAGGAAACACGGGAGTCCGTGACGCCAGGGCTAGCAAGAGAGGCTTGAGTATAAATGGTATTTGAGTTACAAAAATATCTCTGTTGACAAAGATGTTGGAGATATTAATGGCGAACTTAATGCATGTGTTAGGAACACAACCAAAGAGAGGAAGGATGTGAGAAGCCAGACTTCAAAGAGGGGATGATGCAAGCATATGCAAATTCCTGGATGAGGTGCAGTGGGAAAGAGAATTAGAGGGAAAGACAGTGAATGTGATGGAGTATATAGCCGGAAAGTGCAGGGAGGCAGAGAAGAAATTAGTACCTAGGATCAAAAGAAACAACGGGAAAAACAGAGTGAGCCCATGGCTTACCCGGAGGTGTAGAGAAGCCAAAGCCAAGTGAGCTGGGACATGGAAAAACTTTAGTAGGGACAAGACTCGGGAAAAAGAAGGAGCTGCGCCGAGGAGTAAGAAATGAGTTTACATAAATAAGAGAAGCAGCTCAGTGGCAATTTGAGAATGACATAACATCGAAAACCAAATCTGACCAATAGTTGTTATTTTGCCAAATAAGAACAAAGACAACAAACAATAAAGCACCATGCAATGAGGCTAAAAAAAGAAGGAGGGGAGTTAACAAGGAATAACTAGAAAGTCTGTGAGGAGCTCATCAAGAGATTTAGGGAGGTATTCTTAGAGGAGACAGGAATGCTACCAACAAACCGAAACAGAAGGGTGCACTAGCGAGCACTGGACACAATACATACAACTGGGGAGGAGGTGAAGAAGCTGATATGAGAGTTAGATACCTTGAAGACAGTAGTGCAAGATAATATCTCTCATTTGGTTCTGAGAGAGGGAGCAAAGGCAGTGTGTGTGGCGCTAGCAACAATGTTCAACAAGAATCGACACAGGGCAATTGACGAAGGTGTGGAAGAGAGCAAATGTAGTTACAATTCTTGAGAAAGGAGAGACACAGGCCGTGTTATAACTACAGGATAGTGTCATTAATATGCACAGGAAGTAAAGTTATGAAGAAGAGTGGTGGTGTACCTAGTTAGGGAAGGGATCAAACATGACAACTAGCACGAACCTATTGGAGTTTTACGAGAAAGTAACTGAAGTGAAACAGAAAAGAGAGTGATGGGTAGACTGCATTTTCTTTGACTATAGAAAGGCTTTTAACATAGTACCACTCAAAAGACTTGTACAAGAACTAGAGCAGCAGGTAGGAATAAGTGAAAACGCTATATTGGCTCAAGTCATACCTGACAATAAGGAAGCAACGAGTGATGGTCTGTGAAGACGTGTAGGAATGTGACGAGTGGAGTTCTTCTAGGATCAGTACTAGGGCCATTGATATTTCTTGTACACGAGAATGAGATAAGAGAAGGGATGGAACCAGAGGTATTCCTGCTCTCAGATGACGTGAAATTAATGAGAATACAAACAGACATGGATCAGGAAAGGCTACAAGTGGATCTAGACTGGCTGCAGATCTCGTTTGACAAATGGCTCTTGGAATTTAACCCCAGCAAGAGCAAAGTTATGAAGTTTGAGGACGGGAAAAGAAGACCACAGACGAAGTACAGACTCGTCGTGGATAAAAGCTAAAAATCTCATTCATGGAGAAGGACCCTGGGGTGAGTATTATACCGAGCATATCACCTAAGATGCACATCAACCAAATAACTGCTGCATTAAATGCGCATCTGGCAAATCTAATAACAGCATTTAGACATCTCAGTAAGGAGTCATTCACTATACTGTACACTGTGGAGTATGCAGCACCAGTGTGGAACCCACGCCTGGTTAAGCATGTCAGGAAATCGGAGAAAGTGCGCGGGTTTTTACTCTCCTATGAGGAGAGGTTATGGGAACTTAGCCTGTTGACATTACAGGACTGAAGGAGTCAGAGTGTTACGATAGCAACGTAAAAAATATCGAGAGGAACTGATAGGGTAAAGAAAGACATAGTTTCAGAGATTGGAAGCAGAAATATGAGGGTACAGCTGGATGTTGAGAACTCAGATGAGTCATAAGGACATTGGGAAGTATTTTTTCTGTTTTAGAGAAGACAGGAAGTGACACGACCTGCAGAGTGATAAGGGCAGGATCCATACATAGCTTTAAGAGTAGGTACGATAAGTCTCTCGTATCCAGGAGAAAGAGTGAACTTAGTATTGACCTGCGAAGAGGCTGGGCTAGAAGCTGAGACTCGACCCCTGCAACCATATATAGGTGAGTATATGCACTATACATTCACACATACATATACATGCGTACACATAGGTATCAGCGACCAAGAAACTCGTGAGAAAGAGTCATAAAGACAGACACTGAGGCGTAGGAGGAAGCCTAGCACGTCGCTTCATCATGGTGAGTAGGAAGGCCAGGCACGCACCTTCCTCACTCCCTTATAACCCTTCTACTTAATACTCAACTTCCCATTTTTTTCCCTCCCAACACTCTTTTTCTTCCCTTTCCCTTACCTCCTTTCCATCGTCGACCCTTGTTCCCTCGTCCCCTGTTCCACTCCTCCTCTCTACCGCCCCTACCTCCACCCTACTAGTGGCTTTACTGCCTACCACTGTTTTATTGCGTGTAAGCTGCTTCTTTTTTGTACCACATAAAAAGAAATACTAATTTGTATTTGTACTTCCCATCCATGCCAGACACGATATCCATTCTCCCTTTCTCCTCCCCCACCTTGACTACCCCCCACCCTGAATAACCCAACCCTGACAACCCCCCACCCTGACCACCACTTACTCTGACAAACCCCTACCCTGACAACGCCCCACCTTGTTCCCTTACTCCACTGACCAGTCCAAGGTGTAACCCAGGGTGTGACCCACGTTGTGAATTTGGCCAATAATGTGACTAAGGTTATGAGTGTGACCCATAGTGTGACCCAGGTTATGAGTTTGACCCAATACTGTGAACCAGGTTATGTGTGGCGCCCATAGTGTGACCAATGTTATGAGTGTAGCCCATAGTGTGACCCAGGTTATGAGTGTGGCTCATAGTGTAACCAATGTTATGAGTGGCCCATAGTGTGACCCAGGTTATGAGTGTGGCCCATAGTGTGACCCAGGTTATGTGTGGCCCATATTGTGACCAATGTCATGATTGTGGCCCATAGTGTGACCCAGGTTGAGTGTGGCCCATAGTATGACCCAGGTTGTGAGTGTGGCCCATAGTGTGACCAAGGTTATGAGTGTGGTCCAGTGTGTGGTGCAGGTGTGTGTTGAGAGTGAGTGTCGAGGGTGTAAGTGAAGCACAGTATATGGTATAGCTAAGAGTATATAACACCTGGAGCCACGTCAATGCACCGATCACCTACTTCACCATGAAGCACACAACCTACACCCGAGCCACACCTACACCCGAGCCACACCTACACCCGAGCCACACGCATACCAAGAGCCCCACCTGGATTAAACCCAAACCATTGGTCGCATCTGCTCCTTTAGATTCACCTTCACCCGGTGCTACACCCACACCCAGAGCCACACCTACACCGCGAGCCACAGCCACACCCAGAGCCACACCTACACCGCGAGCTACTCTTACACTCCTAAATACACTTTGGGTTATGGGCACATCCAGCGTGGCTCCTGCTTTCTGGGACCTACTTACTCCTGAGCCACACAGTGGACTAAAACTCACAATACTATAGTATTAAGACCTCGAATCAGGCCTAGGTCTGACTTGAGGTGTAGGTGTAGGTAAGTGTAGGTGTAGCCCAGGGTGTAGATGTGACTCAGTGTAGGTGTTACACTGGGTGAAGTTGAGACTCAGTGTAGGTGTTACACTGGGTGAAGGTGTGACTCAGTGTAGGTGTTACACTGGGTGTAGGTGTGACTCAGTGTAGGTGTTACACTGGGTGTAGGTGTGACTCAGTGTAGGTGTTACACTGGGTGAAGGTGTGACTCAGTGTAGGTGTTACACTGGGTGTAGGTGTGACTCAGTGTAGGTGTTACACTAGGTGTAGGTGTGACTCAGTGTAGGTGTTACACTAGGTGAAGGTGTGACTCAGTGTAGGTGTTACACTGGGTGTAGGTGTGACTCAGTGTATTACACAGGGTGTAGGTGTGACTCAGTGTAGGTGTTACACTGGGTATAGGTGTTACACTGGGTGTAGGTGTGACTCAGTGTAGGTATTACACTGGGTGGAGGTGTTACACTGGGTGATGTTACACTGGGTGTAGGTGTTATACTGGGTGTAGGCATGACTCAAGGTGTAGGCGTGATTCAGTGTAGGTGTTACACTGGGTGTAGGTGTGACTCAGTGTAGGTGTTACACTTGGTGTAGGTGTGACTCAGTGTAGGTGTTACACTGGGTGTAGGTGTGACACAGTGTAGGTGTTACACTGGGTGAAGGTGTGACTCAGTGTAGGTGTTACACTGGGTGTAGGTGTGACTCACGGTGTAGGCGTGACTCATGGCTTTGGTGTAACTCATAGTGAAGGTGTAGCTCTAGGTTTAGGTGTAGCTCTAGGTTTAGGTGTAGCTCTAGGTTTAGGTGTAGCTCTAGGTTTAGGTGTAGCTCTAGGTATAGGTGTAGCTCTAGGTTTAGGTGTAGCTCTAGGTTTAGGTGTAGCTCTAGGTTTAGGTGTAGCTCTAGGTTTAGATGTAGCTCTAGGTTTAGGTGTAGCTTTGGGTGAATCTATCTACCTGCAGTCTACCTGGAGAGTGTTCTAGGGGGTCAGCGCCCCAGTGGCCCTCTCCATGTTCAGGTCTCTTGGTGGATCAGGGCCTGATCAACCAGGCTGTTACTGCCGGCCACACGCAGTCCAACGTACTAAACTCATCCCAGCTGGTCTTGTACCGACTTTAGGCATGTGTCCAATATTCTCTTAAAAACAACTTCAGGTCTATATTGGTAATCTCACTTATATACAGAATGATAGGAGTCAGTTGAGCAGTCTTGACCCCCTGACACTTACTGTATTTTTGTGCGCTCATGATATCCTTGCTTTTCATTGTGGGTATGTTCCACCATCTACCGTGTCGATTGCTGTTGTAGGTAATGATTTCTGAGAGTAAATTTGGAACCAGTTCTACAGAATTTCCCAGGTGTATATTATGTATATTTCTCGCCCGCTATTCCGAAGACACGCAGTAATTCAAAGTCTGTTGCACCTGGCCATTACCATATATATAAGTGAGCAACCGAGCAAAGGCCAGGCAAGGTAAATACAGTAGTAGATTTTCCTTTACATGTATATTCCTTCATCATTAAGTACAACATAAACAAAGTCAAGTTGGTAGCATAACGATAAGACAGAACAATGAGACGCCTTGATCCCCTCAGCCAGGCAGGCAGGTGTGTTGACAGCTTGGCTGCTGATCCAGCTCTTACCTGATTACTGGATTGAACTTTACAATTTAATACAGCACTGGGGACCCTGAACTGTTGTACTCTGAATTGCCGGTTCGCTGGTCAAGAGGGCATGTCAATGAGTGTGTGATGAACACTGAATATATTGTAAGAGACTCAGTGCACGCCACACCCCCACAACAAGAACACTGTGGTGGCTGGGTAAAGGCATCTCTCAAATGAGTTGCATGCCACTATAACACGAAAAAAAACAAAAATTAAAGCTAATAGTATTGCCTATCCTCTCAACCATCCAGCCCACCTGGCAGTGCTCAACAAAAGTTAAAAATTAAGTGAATGTCTTTATAGGCAAGCACTTGTCCCAGAGTGAGCCAGCAGACAGTAAGTTTAACAAAGGTCCAAGACACTTGCTGACAGTAACAATATTCCTATTAAAAAAAATTATTGCTTATTCATATTTAATTTATTATGGTATGTTCGCATAGATCTTACAATGAAGGATAAAAAAACTTAGAGCTATACTTATTACTCTAAATTCAACATTTTAAAGAAAAAAAAAAAAAAAAAAATTATATATATATATATATATATATATATATATATATATATATATATATATATATATATATATATATATATATACCATCCGGGTTCGGAGGAGCTGGAAGAATTCATAATCTTTGATATATTGTACCAATGTATTCATGTTCATGTTTTTTGTTTTCTGTCAATGTATTCTGTCTATTAATAAA